>CM047985.1:4973545-4985871 GCA_026261665.1 Melanotaenia duboulayi
TAATAATAATAATAATAATAATAACTATTCAATGCTTTAGTAATGATGGGCACAGATGGTAAACTTAAGAAAAATGTTGCATCTTGTCTGGACAACGCCACTAAAAATCTAAATCTTGACGATTCACATGCTCGATCCAGGGCTAAACAGGAAGGTTTAACAGGATAGTGAGGATGTGGAAAATTCCACACCAGGAGAATGAAGCGTGTGCTGTGTGAACAAACATCTCTATGTAGCCCTTCAGCATTCTCAATGGTCTGGCCATATTTGGTCTTCATGAGTCACTTTATGTCTTCCATGACTAAAAACAACATTTATATAATTAACACCAAGATGATTAAATCCAGCTAGACATCACTTTTATTCAGGAATAAATCCAGTTGAGGTCCTTAAAGATTAGTTTATCTTTTTTGGTTTGGAATGGAAAGTCTGGAACAGAACAGAAAGGACTGATAGATGCGTCCTGATTGTGCTTTCACAGAGGATTTGGGATATAAATACTCAGCGTGTGCTGCATCTCGCTGGCTGAGGCTCAGTGACGTCCACAGAGGGAAGGATGAAAAGGATATGGCTGATCGTCATCTTGGAGAACAGTGACTGGCTGAAAACTGCACGAATCGTAGCAACAGACAATCAACTTATCTTTGCTGACTGCTTCAGACGTCCATCATGAACAGCTGTGAGGTTCGAGGACAGAAGCTCTGTCTCAAATCTACTGCATGTATGAACTGCAACAGGAGCAGCGACACAAATGTTTTCAGATAATTATGCGTACCTGCCGCACAATAAAATTCCCCAAAACTTCATGAAGATACAGAGTGAGAAGTTTTAATTCATCCTTCCTTTATTTGGGCCCAGTTCCCAGCAGCACGTCCCAGTTTAAATTCAACGCTGGTCAGAGCTGGTGCTGGTTCAGGTGAGTCTGCTGCTACCCCAGCTGGATTTGTCCTGAAAATGTGGTGAGGAGGAGCATGATGGAGAAGCCCGTCAGCAGACCAGCGTTCTGGATGGCGAAGGTGATGAGGAACCTGCTTCCTCCCGCATCCTCTTCCTCACGGCTCACCTCGTTCATCTCTGGAAACTGAGACACAAAACAGAGTGAGGGCTTTTTAAACTGCTGTGTGTGCTTTCAACCCGAGGATGGAGTTTCTTTCTGTGCTGACACTTGAATGTGGTTTTTCTCCTGAAAGTTGCTTTGGGGAAGTCTTTGCAGGGAACACCACCAGGATAAATGTTCGATGGAAAGCACGTATATCGAAGTGAGCAGACGGAGCTTACGAGATGTCAACATTAACAGCTCACTGAGGTACAACAGATGAAGTAACTGATTACAAGTCATGATACATCAGTTTCTGCTAAATGGATTTGGCTGTTCACGTTAGAATTTAATACGACCTCCATCACACTTCAGAGTGAACAATCTATAGCTGTGGAGTGACCCGAGACGTGATGTCACGCGTGGCACATTGTGTTTTCAGAGGTAAACATGGATGCAACACATGTCAGTGTGTATCAGTTTCATATTTGTTATGCAACTGGAGCCAACAAAATTATAATATTGTTCCGTCCTTTGTTACATGTCCCGCCTCCTCTTGTGCAGAATGGTGACGTCTGTTTCACTTCAACGATGTAAAACTCGTATGAAATGCGACATGATCGTTTACACTGAGGCTGCTTTGACAAAGATCTGATATGTATCTGATCTAGTAATAAAAAAACAGCTGATGTGGGTCACCAGCACCTGTGTGATGCTAATTTGAGCCACTTTTGCCTGCAGTGTGAACAAAGTTACTGAAAACAAGAAATAAAAAACAACATTCTCACATAAGATATCCAGTCATGATGATGTTAAAGAGTAATAAAGCAAATGGTCTGGATAGCCTCGGCTAAAGGGCCTTGAGACTCTAAACTATAAAACACTAACCATATCTGCCAAGGCGATGTAGAGGAACATTCCTCCTGCCAGAGCAAAGATCCAGTTTGGGGAGAAGCTGTTCCCGGCCAGGATGCCAAATCCCATGCCCAGGTAGCAGCAACAGGCGGACAGGAAGTTAAAGAAGAGAGCCTGTTGTATGCTCATGCCGGCGTTCAGCAGGATCACAAAGTCACCTGGTGATAAAAACAGAAAGTATATACCAGACTGCTGATGCAATTTCCTCATAACTAACATTTCTATGTAGTACTACAGTACTTGATTTCATGAAAGCACTTATTAAAAATTATTTATAAACAGTTCTAACTAGCCCATCAACTCACCAAGCTCATGGGGGAACTCCTCACATAGGATAGCCACGGAGGTGCTGATGCCCTGGAAAACTGAGGAAGTGAAGGAGGCACCGATAGCTAAGCCATCAATAAAGTTGTGTAGACCATCACTCAGTGTGATCATCCACGCCAGGGTGCCGATGTCAGAGTAGGTGGTCCCCTTCAGCCAGTAGCAGCCGCCCCCATGGCCAGCAGACCGCCCCCCACTGTCGGGACTCTGGGAGTCCTGAAGGAACACAATGAGAAAAGCAGGTAAACACATCTGGACAGAGCCATTAATCATGGATCAATCTGAGGTAAGACATTTCTGGAATATCGAAGCTTCTTGAAGGGGAATTAATCAACATGTGTTTTTCATTTGTAAGACACTCTGGATAGAAGCATCTGCTAAATTAACTTAATATAAATGTAGATGCATTATATAACAGGATCTTATCCTTCTCTGCTCACACTGATTCATCCTACTTTCATTAAAAGTAGAAATACATTTTCACTGCTATGCTGATGATACTCAGCTTTACTTATCACTTAAAACCCAATGAAACGAATCAGTTACTGAGACCACAGACCAGTCTTGCAGATATTAAGGCCTGGATGTGCCAAAACCTTCTTCTTCTAAATTCAACAAAAGCTGGAGTCATCATTTGTGGTCCCAAACATAAGAGATTTTTTGTGTATGCACATCCTTTTGTTGGAAGGTATCACATTGGCTCTGAGCACTACTGGGAGGAACTTGGGGTCAAGATCTATCATTTCTTCCCCATGTTAGCCAAGAGACCACAACAGCTTTCTTTCATTTAAGGAACATTTAGTCCCAGTGCGATGATGAAAAACTCATGCATGCTTTTATCTATTCAAGGCTTGATTACTCTAATGCCATTATAGCAGGTTGTCCGAACACTTCTTTTAAAATCCTTCAGTTTATTCAAAACTCTACAGTCAAGGTTCATTCGGGACATCCAACTTTGATCACATCTCCAGCATTAGCCTCTCTTCACTGGCTACCTGTCAAATTTAGAGTTCATTATAAAATTATTCTCATTACTTACAAAACCCTTAATAGTTCAGTCTCATCCTAGATAAAAATCTCACAGCATCCTAGCAACAGACCAGAATGGGAGGCAGATCCATGCTTTCATCACACTCTGTTACTATCCTTTATTACTGCAATGTGCTTTCAGTCTTATTCTGTAAAGGCCTTCAGGTCGCTCTCATGTGCTATATAAATGAAACTGAGTTGAGTTACCTGTGGTGTTTGTGCAGGACTGAGCATTAGCTCGCCCTCCCCTGCGTCCACCTTGCCCTGAGCTAGAATGTTAGCTTCTCCGTTCTGCTGCAGCTTCTCCTTCTCCCCCTCCTCCACATCCCTGTCGGTTGTAGAGTAATGATCTGCACCCGGATAATGACTGTGGCCGTGGCTCTGAAACAGAGGCAAACATGATCGATGTGTAACAGACTCATACAGTTTTAATGGATTTGTTCTCTCTAATAAGTAAAAAAGGATCAAAACATGCCAAAAAAATCTCCAATAAAAAGCCTAAATTTGGGTTAATTATGTGGTAGAGGAGCAGACGGGAAAGTTGAACGGTGAAGATGCTCTTGCTGCTTTTTCCTCAATGTAATTTTGATTTAAAATACTGCATGAAAATGATGAACGTGTCCAGGGGGGTGCAACCTGCGGCTCCGGGGCTTTGAGTGGCTCTCTGGACCTTCCACAAAGGTTTTGAATACATGGCTAAAAAATGCAAAATTCTAAATAATGTTTTTAAATATAGATATAATAACAAATGCAGGTTTTTAGCAACTTTTCCTTTTTTCCACGTGGAATAATTGTACTGAATTTTCACAACACAATGACACTAAAAGTACCAGTATTTTCTTTATCTATTTTTCTTGTCATTTGGTGGGAAACTGTTTTTTTTTTTTTTTTTCCCATAATTTTCCCAAAATATCTACATCCTATAGAATAAATTATGTCTATCCTCCTTTCGCAAAAGTTTCTTTTCTTTATTTTAAAACCTAAAAATAGAAATAAAAATGTTTTTCAAAAATGACAACATATTTCTTATAATAGATATTTATTAAAAAATGCTAAGTTTTCATTTATAAAAGGTCTCATAACATTTGCAGATCTAAACCAGTTTTATGTAGCTGGTGGAGGGAAAAATGGCTCTTTGGATTGTAAAGGTCGCAGACCCCTGATCTGGTCAGAGCTATACAGAACCTCGGTCAAGTTAAATCTTTTCCTTTCTTCTAACTTCATCCATCCTCTGCTGACGTTGTGCTTTCTCTAACTTATGATTTAACCCCTTATCAAGTGGGGTCATTTTGGCAAAACACCTGTAATATGACCTCTCCAAATTAGAATTACTGCTGTTATTGAACCCTCTGTAAGTACAGTCTTGGGCTATTTGTAAAGGTAGCACTCTCTAGTTTCACCCACAGCAATCAGAATCACTGTAAGTATTACTGATAAAAAGTTATACACTTTAGAACACAAAGAAAAAAATATTTTTTTTTGTCCTCCCCTAACCTCTACGGACAGAATGAGACCAATCTTGATGGGAAATATTGATGTTTGACCTATAGAGAGCCCACAAAGGTAAGGAAAGTCAACATTTAAACTTTCTGCTAATCTGTAAAAAAGGCTTAAGTGTTAGCGCTGTAGTTGTTGCGTGTCAAAATGGTTTATATCATCGGAAAGACGAGACTTTGAGCTTTCATTTGATGTGTATATTGTGGGCATTCATGACGGAGGGGCTGGCACACATGGCTGCAGCGTTGTTGATTAGTAGTTATGTACCGGGACCGGTTCGTCTGCATCGTAAGAGGTTAATCATCACAGAGAAACAAAGGTCCTGTGAACATGGGATGTTTTTTTTCTTTTCCAACTAAAATTTGCAGGGATAGAAACTATAAGTTTGTGCCACATGTAAAACAGTTTACTAGTAGCTGCATTTTGTCCACAGGAATCTTTTTCAGGCCCCTATAGTCTTTTGCAGAGCCCTTTCCTTGATTCTGTCATTTTCTAGGGTCGAAACAAGGGGAAAGTGTCCCCCAAAACAGCCCTGAGAGGGAAGTCGTACTTTTGAGATTACCTAGAAAACCTCAGAGTTGAGCTGGCTTTGACATTTCTGATTTTCATTCTTTTTTCTGTCTTTGCATCTTAATAATCTCAGATTTAATCCCGACTATAACGAGTAAAACATGCTAATTTCAGGGTTTTGGCAGGAATTAATGTTACTGTTTGTAAACACTAAATTGAAATATTTATGAAATATATTCATGCCTGCTTCAACCAACTTAGAAAACAATGCATAGATTGATAAAACGAGCTCCAGAGTGAATGAAGAGATATCGGATTGTAAAAACACTAATAATTAAAGAAATAAAAAAATAATTTCTTGCTTTTTGTGCATTAAGCTCTAAGGTGTAAATAAAAACCCAACCAGCTGAAATGAGTGTCAGTAATAGATTTTTTTTTTAATATGGCTGAAGAGCAGTTCTTAGTTTCACTGCTCTGTAGGCTGCCGTTACCAGTAGCAACACACGTCAACAAACTTCATTTGCCTAATCTGACTTGTACCTGAGACCTCGGTGGAAATGCAAAAGACCCGGGATTAAAGGCGCAAAAGAATCCTTTAGCGCCTTTAATCTCCCCAATAACAGCCTTGGATGTTTAATTTCTTAGTGATGTCGGTCAAACTGACCTTAAGAATGCGTCCTTGTGTTCACGTCCTTGTTGAGTCAAGGATACAACACTCAGAGCCCAACTTTTAATAAGTTTTTCTCCTATTTGAACAAACCCTTATCCAGTTGTTTTAAAAACAAGGAGACAGAAACACTGCAGGTGCCAGTGTGAGACAGAGCGCGGCTGTAATTGGATCAGCAGGTTTTATCCAAGAAGCTACAAACAGGATAACCACAAGGTGGAGCAACCTTCCCACCATCAGCAGCCTGCATTTCTCACTGCTCATTTTTGTGAATGGAAACAGAAACTCTGAGACAGCTTTGCTATAAAGATCATTACAGCTGGCTTCAGGGTTTAAATTAGAAAGCAGCTGGTCTCAATTAAAACAACCACGACAGAGTTTAAATCTCCTTCATCTGCTTTTTGTTTCAATAAAGTTTCTATTTAAAATTTTTGCCTAGAAATTTATTTGTAAAATGTGTATATTGTACATAGTTTTTCCTATTTTTTATCTGGATGTTTGTCAATTGTGTGTTGTACATAGTATTGTTGTATCTCATACAGGAGTTATCACACTGCCTATAAGCTAAATTTCCAGCCTAGAATCATTAAACTTCGTCTGATTCAGATGATTAAATAATGAATACACATATATAAGAAAAAAAAATAGTGAAAGGAAGTTTCTGTTGCTCATTTTATTCACTTTACATATCTGAGAAGTAGTTTGATCAACAGTGTTTCTTCCTTAATAACTTAAAAATAAGCAATGATAACTTACGGATGACGGTGGCATCCATAAATTCTGCTATATTTGGAAACACAGGGTGATGTGCACAAAATCCTTGACCGATAAATTATTTTATAAAGCTGAAAATCACTATTAAAAAACAGGATTTTCAGTGGATGTCAGACATTTTTCAGTCTTCAAGCCAAAAGTGGAATTCCTCTCCGACAGTAAAGAGGCCACATTTATGTACGATGTAAACATTCTTCTGTACATAACAATCAGTGAGTCACCAGAGCCTCCGGCTTCGACAGCGGAGTATAACCGCTGGCCTGTTCCTGTAAAAGCTGCAACACCCTAATATAACAAAAGAAATCCAAACAACCTGTGGAGCATCTCTCTCTGACTTTCACTGTCTGAACCTGAAGTTCAAAGTTTTTCATGTCAGCAAGTAAAAAGCAAACATCCCATCAGACAAGTCAAACCTGCTCCAGATGAAGCGATAAAACAAGTTCAGGGAATTTATTGAGTCATGATGGAGAAAAGAACATAAAATATCAAAGAGAGTCGATGTTAAGTTGTACAAACCAGAGAAAAGAACATAAGAGGAGGATATATAATTATTCTTATTCTTATTATTATATAAATAAATGATAGTCTATGAAATGTTCATCTGAGGTTGTATCAAAATGATTTCCGAGCCTGGTAAGGGCAAATTACTTTTTTTTTATATAAACATGTTATGAGTAGAAATTGATACCATGTGCATGTACTCAGTATTCATAAATGTACACCTACACTACAGAACTAGGGCTCTAAAAATGAACACGTTAATGCAGAGATTGACTAAACATTTTATCATCTGGTGTCCATAAACAAAACTGCTGGTGCATTTTGGAAGATCCAAATTTGGCATTGTCACGACGAGAGAAGCTGATTTTCAGCATATTAAGTGCCCTATCACAACTGGGAACATAATCCACTAACAACCACATTATCCAACTTATTTATGAAGATTCGGATAGTTTTCAAGCCTTACATTTAGCGGATAGTTGCATTTTAATACATCACACAGCTAACCACTCAGTTGTCACATTTGGCATTCTGGTCCACATGCCTTACAGAATTTATTAGTACTCATATAGGTACTCGGTGTCAGCAAGTACTCAAATGTAAGTCCTTGTACTCGGTTTGATAAATGTCGTATGAATGCATCCCTAGGTGTGAGACAATTCTGCCTCAACGAGGACTTCAGTGATGTTAGAGATGTCACATCTTAAAGAAGCTAAAAACAACCCCAGGCTGAGGGAATATCAATGATCATTTCTTTTAGTCCTTTTATTCCAGTATTTTAGTACCATTTTATTACTAAAATAACTGATTTGTTTAAATAATGCTAAGAGCCGTAGTCTGATGCTGTATTTGGGGAAAAGCATGAAAAATAGTTTATTACATAATATTACAAATACTCTACAACACACATAGAAAATTATTTATAGAAACACAATTACAGTGGTTTCAGCCGGTTATTTTGACTTCCAACATAATCTGTCTTATTTTTGGATGAGAACTGCAATTAAACCTAAGTCTCAATATTTCTTAATTAAGAGAAAATTAAAACTCAGCTTTATGAGATTCCCTTTTTTCTCCCATGTCAGCTTCTCTGATATATGCCTTCATGTGCGAGCGCTGCAACAAGCTGTTCAACCCTGCCATAAATGCCACAGCTGATTCACTGCCACGTCTTTTCTCTGTAGAGGTCAACCATCATTGTACACTCTGGATCTTTGCCGATTGATATAATTATTTACCTGCCACACAAGCGAATGCAGTTAGTAGTGAGCAGGACTTTGGTGCTAATCTTTGTGCAAACAGCTGATTATAAATGCAGCGTTCCCTGGGTTCTTTAGAGGCAGCTTTGGGCTGTTTATAATGAGCATTATCTAACAACACCATACAAATAGGGCAATGCCACGTCAGTGCTGCTGTAAAACTCACCTCATTTTTCTGCTTGAGAAGCACTTTGAGAACTTTTTCAGTGAAGAAGAAGAGGTAGAAGCCTCCAAACACCACTGCAGATTTGGACACGTAGAAGTCCACCATAGGGTCAAAACCAAAGGCCTGCAATGTGGGACGAGGAAGACATTAGTTTGGGATGTTTAAGCAGTTGGCTGTGTGTGTGCTTTAAACTCCTACGTAGGAGTGTAACAGTTATCCTGTATATTCACTACTGATGATCGTAAGCTAGCTTATCCATGTGAAAGTCTACATTCATGGAGCTGAAAGTATTTTAATAATTTTTCATTGTGTTTAATATACGAGAATAATAATTAAAATGCTCTTAAAATGAACATTGCGCAGATATTTCACAAGAATCACCAAGTCAAAGAAAACTGTGATGCAATCTTCTCCCCTCCAGCACACACATCCAATAAATAAAGCCCTTTTAGCTCGGAGGTGTACAATCAGTCTTTTTACTACATTACGTAAAAGGTGAACTGATGCAATAAGTTACACAACAGCTCGGTGTGCCAGCTGTGGATGGTGTGTGTGTAATGAGTATGTTTACCTGCATCTAGGCTTTGTTAAACAACCGAGTTTTAACAAAAAACCTCAACTATTTTAATAGCAAGCCATGTTTTTGATGTAGGAATTATATAACTAGAGTTAAACCTAATTAGGATAAACAAAAATAAAGTCAGATTTTAGTTCCTTTGTTTTTGGTCTCAACCTCATTTCATCCAGGAACCTGTTTTTTATCTTTTATGCAAATAAAAATGTTTGTTTTCTACTAGAAATCACATCTAAAAGCTTCACTAAGTCAGACCCTTTGAAACTAAATGAAAGCTTTTGAAAAAAGATTGAAAATTAATTTGAGTTTAGAAAAAAAATGACTGATATTACAGATAAAAAGAAATTCAGAGAGGATGTTCCTTATATGCTGTACTTGTGTTGCTTTGTAAATTTTTATTCTTAAACAAACATGGTACAACGTTAATCACGTTTACTGTGAATTAAATTCAGAATGAGAACAAAAATAGAGTCGATTTGGACTGTGCTGTTTAAACTTTGATACTGCACAGGGAAAACGTATGAAAGCATATGACGATGAAACAGTTTTTTATAAAACATGCATTCCTTCTATTTCCTGAATTATCCACACAGATCAGCCATAACATTACAACCTCTGACTGCTCATCTTGTTATTATGCAATGTTCTGGTGGGAAAACCTAAATCCTGGCATTCACACTGGTATTACTGTGACAGCTAAACATTTCTGAAGGCCAGTCACACACCCCCACATGGCAGAAAGTCTGACCTACAGCAGCAGCTTCCCCCATCCGAACTGCAAGGGGACACAAAAACAGTCAAGAAGCATGACAAACTAAAGCTTTCAACACACTTCTGTGTCTGGGTGTTTTAGACACGTGTCTACACGGTTGCAATGTGTAGAAATGTGTGGACCAATCTGAGACGTAGGTTCTTGGCTATGTTGGAGCTTTAGCTTTGCTCTTCAATGGTAAACAAAGAGTTCAGAGTGGAAGGTCACTATTACTTAATTTTAAGTAATCAATTGCCGTTTAAACACCATAATTAACTAACCGTAAAATGTTGTCCTTTAATATTGTCACTTTCCATTTAAGATTATGTCTGAACCATATCAGCAGCCAAAACAAAGTTACGTAAAATCTTCGTGTTGGGAGTGGCGTGCCGGGTGGGACAGTACGGCAGAGGGAGAGTTATTTCCCTTCAAGCAAATGGACTGAGTCATCCTCGTAGGATTTCTTTTGTTATAGAAAAAGATGTCATAAAAAGCTGCAGTGAAATACAGCCGATATGTTTTGAGAATAGAAAGAGCATTGTTGGAACAACACATGGGCGTCACCCCCGTGGAGGATGATGGTGTTTTAACACCCACACTTCACGTTGAGAGTCCCCCCCCCTGATCCTTTCTCGTCAACGGCCTGTAGAAGAATTTATTTTCCTTGTTTCAGTATCATCTGTTTCAAACAGCAGCTAATCTGCTGAAGTCAAAGCTAGCTGCATGTGTCTTTTCCAAAATGCTCTCCTCAGATTCTTAAATGTTCAAACATTATGAATGTAGTTCTGCAAAAAGAAGCCTCCTATGCCCAAACAGAGGTCCTGTTACAGTTCATTTTGTTTTGTCTGGGAGAAATCCAGACTTTAAATGTAGGATTTATTCACTGTTTACAGAGCAGAGGTAATTATTCATACTTTGCTGCTATATTCTTTTGTAATGTTGGAATCAAAAGATAGAAATCAATTTAGCATAATAACATATGCTAAATATATAATAACATATTTATAGTGTTGTGAAATTAATTCATGTATAATAATAATAACAATAGACAGACAAATATGCTGAAAAGAAACTAAATGTTAAATAAAAAAGGACATCCAGTGCAGCTTTCCATTTGTTCTTTTGTACCGTTTCTCATTTTCGTGACGTTACAGTCTTTCTCAGGGCTTAAATTACAAGGGTCGAATAGCCTGCAATTCGAACCCTGGTCTTTCTTATGAAATTGACTGTGGTTGGTCCTTGGTGACTCAAGCTAACTCACTTAACAGCATTTGACCTATATGTAATGTCTGAGGGCTGTGTCCGTAGGTTTTTGAAGGATGGCACACCTGTGCAAAGTTATAAAGAGTTCCTGAGGTTTACCTCACTGCCAAACTCCCCAGATACCAATCTGATGGGAAGCAATCTGATCTCAATACCCTGGAAACAGACACTCCAGAACATCCTCCTGTGTTCTTTCTCCAAACCCTGGAGGTCCCAGCAGGTGGTCATAATGCTATGGCTGGTCAGTGTTTATCACGAATAGTTTGATCAAATAATGAAGGAATCAGAATGATTTTTTAACATATTGTAAAATCAACACTCAGTGATCTTGTGCACTGTGACGGAGCTACAGCTGAGTGAGTCGCAGCAGCATCGACACTACCTCTGGGATGAGCTGAAACAGGGCGTTGGAGTAGAGTGTACCAATGGCCAGGGCTATGAAGTAGAGCAGCAGTCGCTTGTAAAAGGTTCTCTTCATGAAGGGGACCACGCTCGCCCCGATCAGCGAACACAGAGAGATCAGTGTCACACAGAGGATCCCATAGCCCCACACTGATCAGTGGAGAGGAAAAAAGGGGGAAGGTAATGAAAAACAGGGGTAATTAGTTCAGAGATTGTCTTATCAGGGAAATTACCAGGTTGAGGAACAACAAATTAGGGAAAACCAACCACCATCTCACTGGAGAGGAAGGAAGAACTGAATGAAAATAGCCTGAGGAAAAAAAAAGATTGAGAGATAAAATCTTTGAGAGACAGGACTGTCATTATCCATTGAAAACAGTGAAGGTAGCAACTGGTTATCTTTTGAAGCAATATTCAAACCCAATGCATTTCTGTTGATCAGAGAGGGAAAATAATTAAATTAAATAACACACACACACATCCTCACATGCACTTTCTCGGTCCACTCAGGTGCCTCTGTAGCCCTGCCACAGCTTCAGGGTAAACATACAGTAAGTTATCAGTGAGGATACAAAGGAGAGCCATGTTGCAGAAGGGGGTCACACTTCAATATGAAGGATGCTTCAAATTGCTGGAGTCCATTCCTACACAAAGTCGA
>CM047985.1:4987618-4999911 GCA_026261665.1 Melanotaenia duboulayi
GTGAGGGGTGTACACACTTTTGTGAGATACTGTATAGAGGTATAGAGAAGAGAGGTAAACTCTTGCTGAAACTGAGGCTATTCTACATACTGCAGCAGCAGAAGAGAAACAACCCTTCTAATAAAACCTCAGCTGACCTAGATCTCAAGGCCAGGGGAGGTTGTGGAAACACAGACAAACACACAGCGTATACACACATACACACACACACACATATATATGCTGTGAGATGATTAGAGATAGTGTGAGAGCATAAGAAAACAAAAGACAGTTTCAGTGCTTATTAGAGCCCAAGAAAACCACCAACTAGAAACAAAGACCGGAAGCAGAGGAAGCAGCTCTGGTAACTTTGTCACAGGTACACCGGCTTCTTGGAACCACCACGTGAGCAAATACAGAAGCTTTCAGCTTCTGGTGTGTGATGTGAAAAGCAACCGTTTCTGAAAAGTGTAAAGATGCATGTATGTCTAGATGTCAAACCTCAGGCAGCAGCTGCAGGATGGCAGTGGAGAACAGCGTGCCAATGGCAAGAGCGATGAAAAAGGTGAGCGCATGTTTCATGTAGCGCGTCTTCATCAGAGGCACGATGAAGACTCCGGTGAGGGAGAAGGCATTGATCACTGTCACACTCAAGAAAGAAAAACCCCAAACTGGAGTTGGAATAAAGAGGAAGGCGTAACATTAAAACAAGCTGCTATGCAAAGTGTTCTTCAGTAGCTCTGTGAATGCTGGTAGAGCACTGCATTATCACATATTTTATCTTCTTATTTCTACCCTTAGCACTGTGACAGAAAAGCATTTCAGAGACACACTTGACATAAAAATTAAGATGTTAGTAGTCAACACAGATTAACATTCATATGTAGCTCGGGAAAAAATAAGACACAACTGTAAAATCATCAGTTAGTACAGGAATGGCTTTGCCGTCTGACCTGCAGTGGCAGCTTCTTCCATATTTTAGGAGCTAATACTGAGAAGGCTGTGTCTCTGGATGTATAAAATGTCTTTGGGACAGTTAAAAGCATCTGGTTAGCTGATCTAAAAGCATATGGTGGCATGTAAGGGTGAAGCAGCTCAGACAAACAAATAAAATTAAATTAACTTGGATGTACTGTAATGACAACTTTTCTATAATTTTCTATATAAATGTTATCGCCTAGTATCTACAGTAACTTCAACAATCAACATGAAATTAGTTTTTCTTTTTTATGTTCCAGCCATGCAACCAAAACCTAAAACTTCAGTGTCCACAATTACCGTTAAAATAAGTCATTTATCTCTAATCATTTTTAAAAGATCAGAAAGAAAAGTAGAGACACAGAAAGAAGTATTAACTACATATAACAGAATAGACTTTCCTCTTGGAGTTAAAGTCATTTTGTGTGACTAAATTCTTTAAAGAGATCATTCAAATTAATTTAATGAAAAGGATGTCAAACCTTCCAATCATCATGTAAGGACAGCTACTGTACGTGGTATTACAGCCATAAGTAGCACACTCAACTGGAGGAATGACTGAATAAGCATCAACAAGCTTTAAAAAAAAAACACAGGTGGTTAAGAGATACTATGACCTTGGCAAGTGGATCTGGTTTAATGCGGGTTATCTGATAAAGCTTTAGTATTTACACAGTGTAAAAAGATCAGTAAGATCTGCAGTGTGTCTGAATTTCCACGGCATCTCCACCTCTGCTGTTGGAAAATCTCCTCAGTCTAAGGTTAAAAAAACACATCCTTGAGCCAAAGAAAATTCCATACGGGGACAAGAGTGAGTTGAACTGAGGGCATGAGAGGCTGATAAGAGAAAACAAATGTGTGCGCAGAGAGATAGAGGTAGCACTCTGGATAATTTCTTCTTCAGCTGTCAATGACAAAAAGGTTTGGGTTAAAAGAGAGAATGACAATTTATCAAATGGCAAGTGTGGAAAAACAGCACAGTCAAGCAAAACCCCAGCACCTTCTTTCAGTACAATTTATGATTCACTTCAACAGAAACCCTGTGAAACAGCAAGTGACCTCTGCATTTTCAATAACTCCAGATAGATCGAATGCACTTGCAAAAATAGCTTCCAGGGCTCTAAAGGACATCCTGCTGCATGATTACAGTCAGCAGTCTGGACTGAGTTACAGTGAATCAGCAGCAAAGGAAAGATGAACTTTCCTGTCTAGACCATCTTCACCTGGACTGGATCAATTCTAAACAATGGATATGCTGCCCAAAGCAGTATTTTTGTCTCCAAAAGGTTCTGAGTTTGCAGCCAATCTGACAAATGCAATCTAACCTTTGGCTAACTGTGCATGGCTTTCATCTCCTGTTAGAACCTTGTGTATAATTTTCTCAACACAGTGAAGCTTTGATGACAGAACACAAAGAAAAACAAAGAAAGCTTGTAGTCACAGAAATGCACCCACTGAAGAAAACATCATTTAAAAGATGCAAACTATCATTTATATTTAAAAGAAAAGATCAAAAATATCCATTAGTGATGTGAGCAGCTAGCCAGTGCTCACCTTCTGCATCTGAGGGCCTCGGGGAGGTGTCGCTGCTCAGCTCCTCCTCTTTTTGTGCCCTGCAGGTGCCAGCATCCAGCTGCTGCAGCATGCTGGGGCACAGCTTCTGGACACCTTGTCCATCCAAACGTGACTGCTCGCTGATGCTGTAAATAGCCAGTGTGTCTGCAGGTAAGCACTGGAAACAGAAACACAGCCATCAGTCCAATTGTTTTTGTGATAAATTTCTGCATTAAAGATTCAAAACAGCAAGGCTGGAGCTGACAGACAGCATTACCGTGGCACAAAAACTGCATCGAGAGATCTACAATAACAAGGTCAATTCACGGCCTTGGCATCAGCTGAAGATATGCACATGTGCAAGGCCTGTGAGAGTTCTGTCATCTGGACCAATTCAAACAATCCACCAAGTCTTTGAGGATGGCTGCATGTAGTCCAATAACTCTGTTAGCATTTAGGCTGAGATGTCTTTTTTTTTTCAACAGGAGATTGTTTAGCTATATAGTTAATCTGGGTGTCATTAACTTGGCTTCCAGTGCTACAGTGAGGAACCTTGGAGTTATCTTTCACAAGGATCTGTCCTTTGGCTCACATAAAACAGGTTTCTAGACCCACCTTCTTTCATCTACGTAATACAGCAAATAATCAAAATAATGCAGAAAAACTCGTAATTCCTTAGTACTGTTCTGTCCCCCAGCTGCTCCGAAACGCTGCAGCGAGAAATCATGTCTCTACAGTTTTATTTTCTCTTTACACAATCCAACTTACAGACAGACAACGCATAAATAGATATGTCTGGTCAACATACTGAAAATTAGACAAAAATCTGTCTTTTTAAATTCTACCAGGGAGGTAAAGATGGAAACACTCATGTCCTTAGCAGAGACGTCATTGTAGTCATTTCTGAGTCGTATCACGGCTTAACATGAATCCCATTTGTTTTGTAGGTTTCATTAACGGCAACATGTTATAACTAACAATATAATTACAGCTACTCCACTCAGTAAAAGTAATTTTTATTCATCAGGACATTTTAGAAGGTGGACTATTTTGTCACAGCATTTCAGTCATTTGTGGAAAATTAGTCTGCAATGAGGCTTAAAAATGCGATGCAACTTCCCAGCTGAAGCTGTCACATGATGCTTATACGACTGTTGCACAAGAAAGACAAGATGAACTACGAATGAACCAAGAGGATTTATGCTGCAGGTTTGAACCCTGCATTTAGTGCGCTGGGTAACATAAAGCCCTAGACGCTACTAAATATTATNGTTTGAACCCTGCATTTAGTGCGCTGGGTTACATAAAAATTAAATGACTCTACTTGTAATTTGCAATATTTTAAATTCGATTATTGGTTCAGCCCTAGACGCCACTAAATATTAAGTGGACAGAAAGTGAAGCAGAATTAGTCAGAGGTGGTGAACATGTTAATGTTGATTTTGTTGACAAATGCTACAAATACATAAATAAATAACTGTAGAAAATGTTTTCAATGGTAACAATGGATCCTGTCCATCCAGTAGGTGTTTGACTGATGAAGAGTCTCGGGCAGATGTTTGACAGCATGCTGGCCTGTGCCTCTCTACAGAGTTAAACAGTGAACGTTGTTGGGCAATGGTTGCAGTTGCTTTCTGTTCTCTACGTTTCCAGTCTTTTTTTTTTGTATATAGAGAAAAAAAAGCCAGATCCGTGGTAACATCAGTGGAATCATCAAACATTAAAACTCACTTGAGTTTTTTTACCTGCTCCACCTCACTTCTTAGAACTACTTGCCAACATTGCTCAGAATAAATCAGCTACAAAGCGGATCAGCAGGTATGTGAAACAACTACCTATGACACTAAGTACGGGAAATATGTTAAATATTTTTGCTATCTAGCATCAGAACCATAAACTGCTCCCAGACAGGAATAAAGTGAGATTTACTCTCCTATGTTACAGAAGCTCTTGTAAAAGTACAATTTAATTATCTCTTCTAGTAGAACCATATGTTTATGTAAATGTTTTCCTTGGGATTAATACAAAGTTAAAAAGAGAAAAAAAGGAAAAGAATCTTTCTAAATGTCTGTCATAGTTATATTGATGTCACATGTCACAGGAGATTTTTGTAGGTGTTTTTGAGTCTCTGTTTATTTAGTTTTTTTTCCCCTATATTCTTAATTTTGCACTTAATTACACTTTTGTATCTCAAAGGCTGCCCTCGCCTGCAACACAACCAGCTGGGTACAAGTAAGCCACAAGGCATCTGTGTGTATTTCACAGATCCACAATGTGAAAATATTTGGTGAGAGAAGTGTGTTTGTACAGAAGAGAAAAGACAGATAACCATCAGTTTAATAAAATTTTCATCAAATGCATTAAATAACCTCCTTAAATCAAATCCATAAAAAAGTCTAGTTGTTGGTTCTTAATGTTAAACTGTGTGTAAGATCCATATAAAAAGAAACAAATAAATGAGCTTGATTATTAATGGTGCTCTGTGGTGAATTAAAGTTAACTGAATGATTGCTTCAATCAGTGGATATGTGCATATGTTTTCCTAACTTGGGCTGCATTACGATTATGTCTCATGTGGATAGGACATGAGAAGAAAAGACTGTGCAAGAACTCTCCCCAACCTTACCTTAAGAATGTGATAATTAANGAAAAGACTGTGCAAGAACTCTCCCCAACTTTACCTTAAGAATGTGATAATTAACCTCCTCTTTACAAGAGTACCCTGTACAGGGAGCAGCATGAGATACGTGCAGTACAGAAGATATTTGCACACACTAAGACGCAGCAATCCTAACATGTAGCATACCAACATGATCAAAAGAAACTCAACTAAAGGCTCTACAAAGTATTAACATTCAAACAAAACACAGCTCAAACACTAAGCAGTTAGTCATTAGGTGTCATATGCAAGCATGGACTCTGCTGATTACAAAGATGTCTGTCTCACTACCAGTCAAAAAGTAGAAGGACCTGGTTTCCATGGAGATGAAGGGGGTCTTATAGTTAAATATTAACTCTTCTTACAATATATTATCTTGGGCTTCACTTTTGTCTGGATCCTTGTGGTGTTTCTAAGGTGAATTTGAGGGCTATCTCTCAATTCTTGACTCCGACCATTGACAGAACCCATCATCAACATCAGCTGATGGGTTCCTGAGATATTTACCTGCGTAACACCTTTATTAAAACATTCATAAAATTGCTTAGGTTCACTTTTTTAGCTTCTACTCTGGCACAATTCCTTATCAGACATTACTTTGCTGACTGTTATCCTCTGGTTTTTACTGAAAGTAATGTGGTTTTCTTTTAGGAGGAGATAAACATTTAAATATCTGACTATGTTCCAGGTTAATTTACTTTGACACCGTAACACATTCCTTCTTTCTGACACTTGAGTAGTAATTTGACAAAGATTGAACATATAGTCCTTGTAGTTATAAAGATATACTTCTTTTTTTCGGGTATTTCAGACAGGAGGCAGAAAAAAAACACTGTGAAGAAGAGGTTAAATGTACAAAATTCATAAGTGCAGGTCGAGAGGATGCAGTGGGTGAAATGACGTTCTTCCTGAGAGAAGGAAGTGTGTGTGTGTGTGCGTGGCAGCTAACACGGTGTCTTTCAGTAAGTCTTGGTGGACAGACTGTGAGTTACTAATTAAAATAATGTGGGACGACATCAAACAAAAACACATGTCTCAGAAGGATTTTATTTTTTAAGGTTCTGGTTTCAACTCGCCACCTTGCCATCTGTGCTGCCTCCAGAATGTTTTAATGCAAGAGTCGGAGGTTTCGTTGCATGCGAAGAGGCATATGATTCTTTCATGTCATGATTTCTGTTTTCAGACACAACTGATAAAAATATGGTCGCGTTCCCAGAAGTGAGCCGAGAACAAGAGGACAAGGGTCAATATGGATATGTCAAACTGGCACAAACATTAGTGATGCCAACACATTACCATCATAAAAAACTTTTTATGACCTGGCCTGTTTTGTTTTTTTGCTCTTATTGTCCCTTTTAACTGGTTTTATTATCTTGTGTTGTACTTTTACTGTGCTTTGTGTTGTAGTGTGTTTTTATAATTTGAGTTGTTTTAAATTGTTTCATGTTTCTTGTTCAGCACTACGTTTCAGCTCTTATTGTGTTAAAATGGTTTACAAGTTGAGTTTGTTCCCACATGCATCTTGAAAAAATATTCTTAAGTTGTATCAGTTTATATTTTTATCCAAATTGCTGAGAACAGATTAACTGAACTAGATCCTTCTAAGATCTGATTAGACTGAACATGGCAACAAACACAGACCTGCCAGTCAAAAACTATTAGCATGTCAAATTGGTTGCAACAACAGTTAATACTTAGTGACGATATAACCAAATAATAGTGATTAATGCAAATTATTTTTATATGCAATTAACTTTCAGAGGTCTTCAGATGCTGAAACTATTTAGCTTAGTTACACCCTCCTCCGAGGGCTCCGTGAAACCAATAAGTGGAGCAATGCTGTAAGAATATTTAGCTCATTGTTATGAACTTTGAAGCAGGCAGTATTTTCATTAAAAGGTGTGACACTAGAAAGAGAAAAATCCCAATTTTGGTTGCTACTTGTGCAGAGATTTCTCTAATCCAACCTGCACATTATTAACTGAAAACCCTAACGTGGGATAAAGAAATGTTTGTGATTGCACCTTAGAGCTGTTGGTTTGGGGAGGGATGGTTGTTGGTGTCTCTGCCACTTCGCCGCTGTCCCCATCGCTTCCACTTTGACCCTGGCTTAGGACAGCGAGCAGAGAGCGCAGCTGAGGCACACTGATGGTACTGTTGTTCCCATAGCGGGCCAGCAAGTCCTGGAGCACCTGGGCGGGGGACTGCGTCTGACTCTGCTCTTGACCCCTCACTCGGCCAGTGGGGCAGAGGAGGACAGCCAGGGCAAGGAGGAGGGTGACGGTCGAAGTGGAGCGCCCATGATGGGACCAGATGAGCATGACTTCTTCAGTGGACAGTGGATGTAATCTGTGGGTAGAAAAGGCTGAAATTCAGTCCACAGACCTAAATAAAATAAAAAAAACCTCAAACCAGCAATGTCTTAGGTGAGAAATAGCTATAGCTAACTGGCTAGCTTTGTGAAAACATGACTGAACATTTTCTGTTCTTGTTTTATTTAGAGTACAAACTTATGTAAATGTTTGTAAATATAAAGTAAGAAATGACTTCCATAAGGGCACAAAATGATCTGTTAGACAGCCATGTGCTCAGTGTTGCTCATGCTAATTAGCTTTATTAAACAGAACCTAAACTAACTACATTAATTAATAAAAGTGAGTATTTATTTGTAATATATCACAATGTTCAGTTAAAAAAAAATTGTTTTAAAATTTAAATAATTGTGTTTTAGAAATCACCAATAATACCAGGTGCGGTGCATTTTTAAACTTGGTGTGAGTTTTATTTAATGGTGGAGAATTAGGGCTGATCCCAATTTTCCTCCTTCAGATCGGCCTTTCTTCTCTGTGCTGCGGAGGTAAAGCACAGAGAAGTAGCAGCCATCATCAACACCAAGGGTGTCGAACTCCTCGAGGGCTGCTATCTGGCAGGTTTTCTTTGTTTTTCTGCTCGAACACACCTGACTGAAATAATTGGGTCATTGTGAAGAAGCTGACAAGAAGCTGTTAGATCTATTTGATTTGATTCAGGTGTGTTGGAGCAGGTAAACAACTAAAACCGTCAGGATAGATGCCCTCAAGGGCCAGAGTTTGATACTTCTGATCATCAAAAATGTAACTTGGGGCCAATTTGATAGCTAAATGGCTATTGCTCACTAATCTCTAAAAGAAAATGGATACATTTCTGCTGCAAGATCTTAATCTAAAATAATATAAGATCAGCAAAGTCTGCTTAAATAGATTTTAACCACATATAACATGACCTACAAAAGTTTTAAGACCGTAACCTTGTCATTGTACCTACATGTTTCCAATGACAGATGTTGTATGAGAATAAAAAGGACCTTTTTTAAAACTTTTGTAAATGTTGTTTACAAAAAACTCAAGTTACCTTAAGCACAAGAGAATCAGAGATTGCTGAGTGCTGCCCATAGAGTGCAGGACTCTAAAAGAAGAGTCCAAGTCCTGCATACCAAGGCAAAATAAAAAAAAAAAAAAACCTTGCATCTGGATCCCAATTAATCTACAACAAATGATCACTTCTAAAATGAACTTAACCATATCCCCAGTAAAACTGTACACAGAAAGAGAGGACTGACAATTACCAGGTTTGTCTGGAGTTTTTCTTTCCTTTTACATGGTGTAATTTTAAAGCATTTCAATATCAATGTTCAATTTATCAGATGAATTGTTAAATAAATAAAGCATAAAGGGAATCAAGTTCCACTGTGGCAAAAAATTAAAGTCTCTCATACATGAGCTAATAAATATGCTATATATGACTATAAATCTGGGGGTCAATAAGTTTTTTGGTTACCACTTTAAATACAGACTCATACATTACAATAATGTATATTTTCATCAATCAGTGTGGCTAAGCATCTTAACTTTAGTGAAAGAATAGCTTTTTCCTTTATGTAATTCCAGACAAAATAGTTTAAGAATACACAATAGATGCAGGGAAAAGTTTCATGTTACCAGCCTTTGCTTGAACACACAGAGACCACATTCATTTCAATGCAGCCTGCAGGCCCAAATGCAAAGCTTGGGCTTTACAAACAAACCCATTCAGCTGTGTACTGCTAAGCAATGCTCACCTTTTCCTATGGACCCTCTAATGGTAACTGGTGCGTACAGTGCTCAATTCAGTCTGCCTGTCCTGAGGCTCCAAGCATGCTGAGTGATGCCCACAGATTACCTGGGAGCCGAGATGGAATCGGGGGAACAGCGTGAGGAGAAGAAGAAATGCCTGAAGAGAGCAGCAGACTCCTCAGGAGTGCAGTGGACTGTGGAAGAGAAAGAGGCACATTTAAAATGAAACTTACACGTCAGTGGTGGAGAAGAAAGAAAAACATGGAGGGGGGGGGATATAAAAAGCGAAGGGACTTTAAAGAAGAAAAGAAACCTGAAATGGCAGCTGGCAGCTTGAATTTTCTGTGCTTGCTTTTCTGCATGGATTTCTTTCCTATTTTAATCCGACATTTTGACCACAATGTCAGACGTCATGCCAAACCCGGATCATTTCTTTACTCAGGCTGGAATGAACATTCCACGTTGATTTGTAGTCAGACAGTTAAAGGGGTCATTTAGATGTCTGGAAATAGAACCAGACAGAGAAACACCGCAAACATGGAGGACAGGAGAACCCTGCAAACTGATTTGATCATGTTTTTTGTCACACAGAGCAAACTAAAACAACGCATGACCAGCACTCTTCTTGTTTAGTACAACACAGGCCGGGAGGGGTTCAAATAAACCACCCATACAGTGCTACCATGCCTTTAAGCAGCCATTCAACAAGCACTTTACATTAAAGAACAAGTGCAGTATTTTTAGTCAACTCTCCACCATCTGCTTCATCTTAACATTTTCTTTATAATTTATTTAACCTCAAAACCAGCACATATGGTTTGATGCCAACAATTTATCCCTTTAGATTAGAAAAACTAAAAGCAAGGTTCAAGGATTTTTTTTATTATCCCATTATGGTAATTTGTTGCACAGCAAGCAGTAATAAGTAACCCTTAAATAAAAGTAAAGTGATATCTCTTTTCTCTTACACATTCATTTTTAATTAGAGGGAGTGACGTTTGTTAGGCAACAGTTGAAAGTGACACACAAAGACAGGCCCTGAATAAACACATCACTTCTAAATACAAGTACAAACATTCCAGTCTAACGTATATAGCTACACCCAGGGACTACAGGGAGACTACAACTGTCAACAGATGTTTATACCATCATTTTATAGTGGACTATAACAATCAAGACAGTTGTAACAAAGGAATGAATTCAGTGTTTATGGGATCTAGTCATAATACTGTACAAAAAAAGCACTCAAATTACCGGTAAGAACAAGCAGAGTGTTTTCCCTTCGGTTTTTGGCACTGCGGTGGCATTTGAAATGTACTCCTCTGTCGGCAACAGCAAAGGCTGTGGTTTGCAGTATCTAATGTCAATGTTGAAAGGTACCAGGCAGGAGAAAGGTACAGGAGGAGGAAAAATATTAAATAGTAACATTGCAAAGAACCGGATGCTGAACAAAAAAAATTATTAAAAAGACAAGACAAGGGAGGGAGGCCTACCAAGAGTCTGAAACCAAGACTGAACTTTTGGCAGCTTTGAATTATCAAAAGAAAATCATACACCCAGTGAAGCATGGTGGTGGCAGTATCATGAAACGCATTATTTACAGATCTCTCCCCTCATCCAGCTGAGTGGCTAAATGCCGTCACTACAATGCGTTTTTTGTAAAGTTTAATCGCTGTTAGTTTTTTTGCTTCTTTCTTCACTGACTGACAAAATTCAGAAAATCAGGCAGTCAGTGCTTCCATGCCAGGGGCAGGACATATGTCCCTGTGTCCACTCAGAGACATGAACACCATGACACACTTTTCTCCAATCAGTCCTAAAAACCTGGATGAGATCAACGGCCATCTGAAAACCACCACTTGCTGTTTTAACGCCCTGCCAACAGGGTTTTTTAAGAATGTTTCAAGGTGCATGGTCTTAGATTGTAAACACATCTCTGCTTTCAGGTGTCTCCCCACAGACCCTAAAAACAGCCGTCATCAGTTCACTACTGAAAAAGAAAAACCTAGACTCGTCACTCATGAGCAGCTACAAGCTGATATCAAACCTCCGCTTTCTTTGATTATAAAAAAGCTTCTTCCAACAGCTATACAACTTTCTGACACCAAACAACCGTTTTGATGTCCAACAGTCAGGTTTTCGGCCACACCACAGCACTGCGACTGCACTAGGTCCTTAATGACATCCACTGGAGCACAAATAGGAAAAACATTTCAGTCCTGGTACTACTGGATCTCAGTGCTGCATTTGACATGGTCAACCATAACACTGCCTTACTAGACCAGCTGAAAAGCTGGGTAGGACTTTCTGGCACTGCAATTAAATGGTTTGAGTCCTATTTAAAACACAGGGACTACTTTGTGTCTATAGGTAACCATAAATCTGAGTTGAGCAACATTTGTCCTGATGACACACAAGTCTGCATAACCATGTCACCAGGAGACTACAGTCCAATCCAAACTCGGATCAACTGCATCGATCTAATTACAGATTGGATGTGCCGGAACTTCCTTCAGTTAAATGAAGACACACTGAAATAATAGTTTTTGGAGCCAAGGAAGAAAGAATAAAAGTAAGTACTCAGCTTCAAACAGCTAAGTTCGAAACTAACAACCAAGCCAGAAATCTGGGAGTTGTCATGAACTCGGACCTGAATTACAACTGTTATATTAAAGCAATTGTGAAGTCAGCCTATTGTCATCGAGGATTAAAGGACTGATGACTCAGCAGTATTTAGAAAAACTTGTTCATGCATCTATCTCTAGTAGACTGGACTACTGTAATGCTGTCCTCACATGTCTCCCTAAAAAGTCTATAAGTAGTCCAGAACGCTGCTGCTCGGGTCCTCACTAAGACCAGGAAAGTGGATCATATAACTCAAGTCCTCAGATCTTTACACTGGCTTCCTGTCTGTCAAAGAATTAACTTCAAAAGTTAGTCTACAAAGACCTGAATGGTTTAGGCCCTAAATACATTCAGGATCTTCTGGTTCATTATGAACCAACCAGATCCCTAAGGTCATCGGGTCAGGT
>CM047985.1:5021336-5034030 GCA_026261665.1 Melanotaenia duboulayi
ATCTATCTATCTATCTATCTATCTTCGAACCCTATATTTACACCCCCNATCCATCTATCTTCGAACCCTATATTTACACCTTTCCCCCATACAGCAATCACTAAAACAATGTGTACAGTGTGTATGACATTCCACTGGGTGGCAGCACAGTGTTGGTTTTACTAGTATTGGAAACACGAAGAAGAACTTAATCAGGAAGTCAGATAAAACAAATAGGTTGTTACCGTTACACTTTTATATATTTTTTATATCATAAAAGCTTACGGGCCCACAAAAAATTAAAAATGGGAAAACGACAGCATCAAAAAGACAAAATGTAAGTATTGAAGTTATCAGTATCTCTGACACCTGCCCTTTGTTGCTACTTTTGCTAACGCTAGCTTATCACAAACTAGCTAGCTAACTGACATTAGTTTGATTCTGGTGTTGCCTTGGGTGATGTTTTCCCCCTTCTCTAACTGCGTATTATCCTCACAGGTACATCACATGTACAGAATACACAAACTTTTACGGAGGGAAGCGGACAGGTGAGTTTTCCATCGTTCACACTTTAATATTTAGCAGGTTGTGTTGATCAGTGTTAGAGACTTTGTAATGAGACTTAATAGTAAAAAGTAATGGGAACACGTAAACAAGACATCATAAATCTTCATGAATTAAATATTCCAGTTAAAATCTTTCTTCATTACATAGTGGAACGTGTTGTGAACCAGATAACATAAGAATGATCAATCGAAATCAAAATCATTAACTTATGGNAATGATCAATGGAAATTAAAATCATTAACTTATGTAGGTCTGGATTCAGAATCATGCTCGAAATAAAAGTGGAAAGATTAGATCAAAGGTTGACCCAACGTCTGTGGAAATTTCTCAAGACAATTAAAAAATTAAGTTCAGTAGTGTGTGGCCTCTACGTGCCTGTATGCACTCCCTACAACGTCTTGGCATGCTCCTAATGAGACGAGGCCTGGATCAGAGTATCTGTCAACCCCTGGACAGTCTGTGGCGTGACACAGTGGTGGTGTATGGAACAACACATGATGTCTCGGAGGTGCTGGATTGGATTCATGTCGGGTGAACGAGCAGGCCAGTCCATAGCATTCCATACCTTTGTAATGCAGGAACTGCTGACACACTCCAGCCACATGAGTCCTAGCATCATCATGCATCAGAAGGAATCCAGGTCCCACTGCAGCAGTCTATAGTCCAACAGTGGGTCTGAGGATCATATCCCAGTACCTAATGGCAGACAGGGTACTGCTAGCACATGGAGGTCTGTGCAGCCCTCCAAGGATGTGCCTCCCTAGCCCATCAATAACCCACTGCCAAACCGGTCATATTGGAGGATGTTGCTGGCACGAGAACATTCTCCAAGCTGTCTCCAGACTGTGACATGTGCTTAATGTGAACCTGCTCTCATCTGTGAAGAGCACTTCAGTGCCCAGTCCTTGTGCTCTCTGGGAAATGCTAATCGGGCTGCTCAGTGTTGGGCTGTAAGCACATGCCCCACTTGTGGACGTCGGGCCCTCATACCACCCTCATGGAGTCTGTTTCTGACAGTTAAAGCAGTAACATGAACATTAGTGGGCTGCTGAAGGTCATTTTATGGGGCTCTGGCAGTGTTCCTCCTTTCACAAAGGAGCAGACAGCAGTCCTGTTGCTGGATCGTTGTCATCCTATGCTTCCCTCCACGTCTCCTGGTAGATTTTCTTGTCTCCTGGTATCTCCTCCATGCTCTTGATGCTGTGCTGGGAGACACAGCAAACCTTGACACAGCGACAACAGCATTGTATGTTACCTTGGGAGTTGTGGCTCAAAAAGTTTGGGATCCACTGGTTGAGAGCACTGAATGTAATTATGAATTTTGCTGAAACATTAGTAGAATAAATAATGTCTGAGCTGTATACGACATGGATTATGTGTTTAGAAGAGGGAAATGAGATCTGATCTGTGGTCACTGGAGAGACATATTCTGATACCAAGTGTAAATTCAGACGTTTTCATTTGTGATCACCATAGAGATGCATCTTAATAACAAGTGTTTATAGCGTTCTTGTTAAAATAAATATACCAGACTGGAATATGATTTTATACTTATGTCCACACAGTGGTAACAGATTTTACTGTCCATAAAACTCATCCCTTTGTGTCTACAAAATGTTCTTAGTATATCATATTTGCCATTATCAGTAAATATCACTACTGTATTTCCCTATTATTATCATCACATAATAACCCATACTGTATTTTGATATCATTATGTCATATATTATAAATGAATGAAGACAAATGTGTTTTCTGTTGAACAAATACTTCATTTTATGGAATGTGACAGAGGAGTCTAATGAAATCCTTATACCATGGTATAATGTAAAACTAAATTTGCTGCTGCTCTACTTCAGCATAATCATTTGCAACAAAATACTATTTGGTTTTTTCCAACTTCTGAATGATGGTTTTACTTTTCAGAAATCCCACAAGCAAACTTCAGAAGGCTTTCATTTGACCACTGCAGGTAACAAGACAATTGTTCACCACTGCCAGCAGAGACACATTAGATCCAACAGAGCAGCGTTAGAAGCTGGTTTTCTAGTAATTGAGGATATTTGGACTGAGATACATAGATATGAAATCACTGGTTGAGACCCAAAGGTTGTAATTTGTTTGACACTTTTACTAGTTTTAACCTATTTCCTCTGAAACTTTTCAGCTTGTCCCTTCAGCCGTTTGAATATCCTGTCTGTACTGAGGAGGGAGTCGTATTTGATTTGCTGTGAGTAAAATGAGCTGATTAATTATCATTATATAGAATGTTTTAAAAATAAAAACTGTATCTCATATGTTTTGTGTTTTTTTTTTCTTTTCTTCTGGTTTGACTTATAAGATAATTTTCTTTGTACTTTAGGAGCATTGTTCCATGGATTAAGAAGTATGGAACTAATCCAGCCTCTGGGGAAGTAAGAAAACACTCATTCATGTTAGAATGGTACACATACTGCTTCCATTAGTCNCTGAGCCCCGGAGGTTGCCGCTTGGTAAATACCTGGGATCTCTGCAGNTGTTCCAAAGTGAATAGCCAGTAAATACCTGGGATCTCTGCATGAGTAAATGATGTAGTGTTGGAAGCTGCTAGTTGTTAGCTGGTATTATTGTTTGTTTTTTTTATCATTGTTAAAATGACTTTAATTAGACATCTAAAACAATAAGCTTTTAGTTTAAAAGTAAAAAATTAACGTTTCCTTCAGTTTTAGGATTCATCTCTTTTTAAAGATGCTGAGTACAGCATGTTCCTCTCCAGAATGTCTTCATAGTCTGTTTTTCACTGTGCCTTGATGCCTCTTCAAACACAGCTGAGCCCTAAAACAGGAATGACATCCTTCTCTGATGTGTTTAACATTTTGATCTTCGCACTTAACTTGGATCTGTTGTGCAGTTTTCCTTCGTGTCCCACAATTTGAACAGTTTGCCCTCAAATCAATTTTCTTCTTTTAGCTACATTAAAGGTGTGTATAACCTTACACTTGTTGATAAAATTTGGTCACATGAATATCATGATATTTAGAGGTAATAGTGCTCTTTAAATTACGCTGAAGTCCATTTATTTTTCATTACTTCTTAAGTAATAATTGATTTTATTCACATCTTGTAATAAGATGATATGAACGAGTGCAGAGTTGTTCCTCACAGTTCAGTGTCAGTAACACACAGTGTTGTCACATATAGTTACGTATATTCATTATATATGGGAGATTGAGTAAACATGCCTAACTCAACTAGAAATAAGTTTTTCTTCTTTTTCACAGAAACTGGAAGCGAAGTCCCTCATCAAACTCAACTTTGCCAAGAACAATGATGGTAAATATGCTAATATTTGTGGGTGTTTAACAAGCTGATGCTGCCATAAAAATGAATTTAATTTACCAGATCCCAAACTCAGCCAGTAGTTAAGAACTAAAGAGAAAGCCATGTTCCTCTGACTTTATTTCTGTGAGCACAGAGCACATTACATAGTTTTCATGCTGTCCGGATACCAGGTTAAGATGGACTCTGCCTCTCAGCCTGTTGCTTCTAATTGTGTTCTTTTTTATTTTGTCCCAGGAAAGTATCACTGTCCTGTTCTGTACAACGTCTTCACAAACAACTCTCACATCGTTGCCAACAAGGTGACTGGAAACGTGTTTTCCTATGAGGTTGGTAAACGTGCATTAATCTTTATACAGAAACGTCTGTGGTGATGTTGATTTTGATTGCAGTGCACATGGATGCAATGTTCATCACCACACGTGGTGAGACAAAACAATGCTTTGCATCACATGGAATTAATTGTGTAGAGGAAATGATTTTTTAAGAAAATATCTTTTTTTTTCCTTTTTTTTTTAAAGATAAATGAAGTAAAACCTGATTTTCCATTGTTTTCTTCAGTTATAAAGTTTAAGTGAAGTAACACATTTTTGCATCATATTGCTAGTGAATTATAATTCATATTGAGTTAAAACTCAGTGGTGAAGATGTTTTTATTTTGTTTGAGGTTTATTTTTTTTTTGCAGGCTGTTGAGCAACTAAACATCAAGACTAAAAGCTTTAAAGATCTGCTGACTGATGAACCCTTCACCAGAAAGGATATCATTACTCTTCAGGTGAGTCATTGCTTAATTTATTATTTGTTTGCATTTTGAAGACACATTATTCTGGAAAATGAGATCCAATTGAAATTTACTGTTTTTCTTTCTTCAAAGGACCCCACAAACCTGGATAAATTCAACATATCCAACTTTTTCCATGTTAAAAACAACCTCAAAGTGTTGGACCCAGGTGAGTCGTAAAAACCTGATGTTTGTGATTGGGAATCAGAAATTCTGGTTAAAATGTTATCCGGAATCAGTTAAGTCAAGTGCTGGTTTCCTCCTCCTTGCTTTTCCTGGTGCTCTTTAGATGAGGAAAAGGCCAAACAGGATCCAGCTTATCACCTGAAGAGCACCAACCTAGAGACCAGGGAGACCTTAGCTGAGCTTTACAAAGACTACAAGGGGGATCAGCTCTTGGCTTCCACCATGAAGGAACCAGAAGCCAAGAAGACAGACAAATTAAATGCTGTAAGTAGAAACAAACATGTAAAAATGAAAAAAAAACATACTGGCATAAATAAACCTTACTTAAAATGCAAAACATGCACACACAGAGTGATATCTTGCTTTTGNAAAACATGCACACACAGAGTGATATCTTGTATTTTAAATATTCTTTAAAAACAACAAGGCTGATGGTTCAGATCCTCTTGTGGTGTCTAATGTCTCAGATAATAGCTGCTAATCACACCACATGCTGTTCAGGCTTCATAGCTTTTCAGATTATTTTGATGGAAGTTTACACCATCAAGACCATTTTTAATGTTCATTGACCTTGAATACTGCGCAATTTTACAAGCTGATTTTGAAATTAGGTTATAAAAAATTAGATTATCAGTCCTTCTTAGATTTGCTGCTGCATTAGTGTAACAGGGCATTAACCTGGTGAAGAAGTGTAATTATTACTTTGTGCACAGGAGGGAGCCAAACAACTGGTTATGCACAGACGTTTTGTTTTTAAAAAGCAAAACCCAGATGGGAAGACTGTGTCCAGGTCTGGCTCTAAATCAGTACATTTGTATATTCTCATTCTTGCTGTAATCTTCCAACATACATTTTTAGTCATAATCCATGTTCAACGGGTCAGGAGAACGAACTCAACTTTGTCTAACAACTACATGCTGTTATCGTATCCCTGCAACTAAATCCTGATATAAGAAGGATGATCTCATTTTAGTCATCTCTCCTTTGATGCTTTATTTTGTCTCATCTTTTTTAAATGTTACTGCTTTTTTTTTGATTCTCTTTGTCTGGAGTTCATAGATAGGTGATGGTGTGACATCTTCTGAGGAAACTGTAAATTTAGGTCAGACAGAGCAAACAAGGTAAAGTCTGACCTATCAGAAGAACTAGAGCAGAAGAATGCTGAAGCATTAGAGCAGGTTTGACTTTAGCTTTTTAGATCCATTTTCACTTGTTTGCTATAATCTGCAGTGACTTATACTCATGACTTAAATGATGCTTCTGGCTATGTACCATAATTTATTCAACACATGTATTCTACTCTAATTTAAGTTCACAAAGTAGTAAAGAATCACATTGCCTAATAATGAGATGGATGAAATCCCTCAAACCTTAAGCGAAGGCTCTGTTCTTAACCATGTACAAGCTGCAGTTTGCCATTAAGCTAGTTTGCACATCGCGGATGATAAGAAAAGAGATGTTGTCACATGACATCTTGATTGTTTATGTCCTTCTTCTGCCCAGGCAGCTTTGTATGACGTCATCCACCCCGTCACTGTGCCAATTCAGGCTTTTGAAAATTGGGTTACAATAACTAGTTTCCCTCTTGGAATTAATGAATTTAGTTTAAATAACAAAAGGTCACAAAAAGAATTTTTTTTTTAACTGAAAATCCATTTACAGGCTTTTTCCAGAGTTTACAGGCACATCTCATCCCATATCTTCCACACAGAGTTGGGTAATTACTGTGCAAATGCTATCCACATGACTGAGAGATAAGATTTGTTCTTCAATGCAACATCATCAAAGTAAACATGAACAAAGTGTAGCTTAAACAGTAAGGTTCCCAACATGAAATTATTTATAATAAATTATTATATATGTATTATATTAATACTTATAATGCCTTACTCTATTATTGTAAAATTTATTGTCATTTTTTTACTACTTTAACTTTCTGCTGCTGCTTGCTGCCGTAACACCTGAATTTCCCAGTCTATAGGATGAATAAAGTTCTACCCTTGGTCTATCTATCTGTGGTGTCCAGTTTTGGCTTCTTTGTACTGGCTCCCTGTTTGTTTTAGAGATTATTTAAAGATTTTATTGTTTGTTTTTTAAGTCTTTAAACACGTTGGCCTCCTCGTGCTGCCTCTAGATCGTAAAGATCTGCTAACCAGTTGCTTCTTGTTGTCCCGAGGTCCGGGCTGAAACTAAAAGGAGACAGAGCTGAGACAAACAACAGCCTCCACCTCCATATTAAGACCTCACCAACCACATTTTCAAATCCCATTTAAAGACTTATTTTTACTCTCTAGCTTTTAAACCAGACTGAGTTTTGGCATTTCTGCTAAATATTAGTTTCATACTTGTCTTTTTATTGTCTTTTTTTTTTCATTTATATCTTTTATTGTTGTTTGGTCCCCCTTTTATTTGTATTTTATCTCTCCTAGTTGTTTTTAAATGTGCTTATAAATAATGTTGCCTTGACTATGTTATCTCTTATCTTATGGTTTTAATGTTCATATTTTTCCATTTTTTTTTTCCCCTTTTCAGGCTCACTACTCCACAGGCAGAGTGTCCGCCTCCTTCACATCCACAGCCATGACTCCTGCAACAACACATGAAGCAGGCAAGTGAATATCTCACCAAAAAAAGCCCTGGAGATTCACAGCAAAAAATAAACATTCACATCTTTTTATGTGAATGTTTTAATGTGAATCTTCAACCTCTTCTTATACAGGGAAGACTAGGGTTCCTTGTTTTGTAGCGTGCAGCTTCATGCTCACACAGCTCAAAAGTAACTCCAAGGGAGAGCTGTTCGTTTAGTTTTTCTCCCCTGTCAGCTGCTTAACCGCTCCATGAGAGATTCACGGTTATGCAATAGGTTCAGTGCACTTGAGAAGGAGACAATGCTAGAATTTTGTGACCTAGTTTAGTTTTCTGAATAAAGATAACATGTGGGTAATCCTATAGAATACAGACAAAAGACAAAGATGGAAATTATGTGTGGCATCAAGTGACTCGTCTAAGTAGTGAGTGTCTCTTGAAATTTTAGGATAAGTAATTTTATCACATATAAGATACTGTTAATTAATTATTAATGTTATTCAAATTTCCTCTTGGATTAATTAAGTATTTTTCATTTCATTTAAAAGATTGAGTGCATTATGTTGGATAAAGCCAAACATAAAGATGAATGTGAATGACTGCTTTCACTGTAGAGGCATGGATCATTTTTAAAGGTCAGACATGTCAGCTGTTGCAGCATCAAGTGGCGACTCAATAGATAAAATGTTTGTAAGATTGTTTCTTAATAGAAAATGAATTTTATATTTCTCAAACAGTCCTAGTTTATGTTATCTCTAAGTTCATTTGGAGTAATACTGACTACATCTGGGATTTCCAGTTAGTCTTGCATCATGAAAACAGCTTGGGATATAGGTGCTGAATCTTGGTTCCATGTGGAAATGCATTGCCAAAGCAAGCGAAAAATCTGAGCCAAGCTTCAGAATGATGGAAAAAGATTTTAGAAGAGGTGAAGTTGAAGATAAGTGGAAGCTGCAGCAGTAATCAGGCGGTATAGATTGAGCCAAGGTAACACGAATGATGGCTGCAGGGACTGTCTTTCTAAAATAACACCACAGGCTGTCTCTTTTGTTCAGTCTAGCTGTGAAAAAAAGACTGGAGTTCCAGACTGAGAGGAACAACTGAAATCATAGTTTCAGTGACAGCTCAGACAGAGTGAAGCACTCTGCCAGACATCAGCTTCTGTGGATGGCAAAACCTCACTCAGTCTCGACAGAAAATTGTAAGATTAAACATCACTGAAGAACATAAATATTGATCTGGTTTAAATTTACAGAGCATTCTGGGGTTGAGAAAGATTCAGATAAATTATTGTGGATTAATTGGGGTCCAGCATGTTCCCATCAGTGAAGTATAGTATTGAGAGTGTGGTAATGTGGTATTATTTAAGTGTAAGTTATGTCAAGAATATTACATTCTGGGGCGGTGTGTAGCTCGAGCAGCTGCCCCATGTCCAGAGGCTACAGCTCCTCGGTGCAGCCGGCCCAGGTTCGAGTCCCGGTCTGGGTCCCTTTGCTGCAGGTCTTTCCCTGCTCTCTCTGACCCACCTTTTCTGTCCAGCTTCCAACAAATAAAGGCCATCAAAGCTTAAAAATCATTAAAAAAAATAGTACACGACATTCATCCAAAACAGGCTGCTATAGTCTGCAACCCTACAGAAGGAATTTAAAAACTTAGACAAGTCCAGTATATTACCTAATGAGACTCTTAGTGGTTTTACTCAGAAGAGCATATCAAGTACAACCCCTGCAACAAAAAGCACCAGCAATATATACAGTCAGACTGACACAAGTTTGATTATTTTACCCGTTTACCAAAAACAACATGGACTTTCAGACTCTCTTTATGTTTAATTCAGGGGGTATTCATGTCCGGATTAGAGAAGGTGTTTTGGAATTACAGCTCTTTAATATGTAGAATTGAGAGGACTTTCAAAGCTTCAAAGCATTTCATTGGATATTTTTGTTCATCCGACATGGTGTAGGTGTCCACATATTTCTGGACCTAGCTGTATATCTGCAGAACATTGCTTCAGAAACTTGAGAGACACTGGTATCCTGTTTGATGAAAAGAACTTAGACTGAGATTACTATTGAAGTATTGGAAAAATATATTAGAATCACAGTAAATAAAGATGTAATGTAGCTGTTAAGTTGCATTTCAGTGCTTGATTTGGACCATAGTACAGTAGTTCTTAATTATATATAAGCACAAATACTCTTGTACTCTACTTAGAAGTTATGCAGCTACTTAAGCACGCTCACTTCTTTTGTGTACTGTATGTATACTGTGTATGTAGTTAACATATCTATGTTTGCGTTTTTGCCACAGATGCCATCGCAGATGATACTGTGCGATACCATTATGTGAAGAAAAAAGGCTATGTCCGTCTACACACAAACAAAGGAGATTTGAATCTGGAGTTGCACTGTGATAAGGTAAGATCTGACATATTCACACATACAACATAGAAAACAAGGGGGGGATATAATCACCCAGATTGCATGGGAGCAAAAATGCTGTGACAGCCTTTTATGTATTAATGTAGGACAATTAGACATGATTCCAGTCAGGAATTATTTTCCTTTACAGATCTTTTTGTTTCATTATCACATGAAAATTTCAGGATTCATTTCTAGACAAGCACTGTTGACATGAAGTTGAGCAGTTGTGGTCGTGCTTGAAATACTTGAAGCCCTTGGAGCTAAAATCTCTGTATCTGTGTTATGTTCATCGTCTAACATTTTAATTACAAAAGTAAAATGTACAATTTTCCAAATGCAGCCATAGCAGTGAGACTCTATTTAATTAATTATCTACTGAAAGACTCAGATAATTTAGTTGTGACGTAGGTTTGGTCAGAGCAAGTGATTAAATCATATTTGAGTGACTCATCCAGCAGCCTGAAATGCTTCTTTTCTTTTCTTTTTTATTTTGCCAAAGTCGTGTGTCCTGTCTGCCATCATCTAAAGGTTGAATGTGCTTACCCATAAAGCCAACATGCATTTAGAGAACACGTTTCTGCCCTAGTAACCAACTGTGCTTGCTTTTTATTGGCCTCTGCTCTGTCAAATCAGAATAATCTGGCGAAAGTTGCAGCGGTTAGACAACCTCTGTGCCCCCACGCGTCCCTCCACCCCACCTTCCTCCCCAGTGGTTTTCACACAAGATTGCAGCTCTATTCGTAGCCTGCTGTTTATGAATTAATGAGCCCTGCTTCACTGTCACATACACTCACAGTCACACACAACCAGAGCTCAGCATCGTGTAAACTGCCTGTTTTTTCACCGAGCCGTGGTTGAGTTTGCTCCTGTTTTCCCCGACTGGGATGATGGGTATCAATCTTCGTCACATGTAATATGAAGAATATCAAATTTATTATTCAGAACTGGCTTTGATATATCAAAGCGGCCTTATCTGATTGTGATGAACTGGCATTTTATTTGAAGTTTAGTATTAAGTCAAATCATATGCAAGTAACAGTGAAAGTTAAGGGACATTCTTAATAATTACGATTTGTTTTGTGATTTGGAAAAGCTATCATCTTCTTTCAGTTGTCATCATTCTTGATGCATCAGTGTCAGTTTTGAGAGGAAAATAACATGTGAATAGGACACCTCTAAATTCACACAAATTTTGTACAACAAATTAGTTTGTGGCTTTAAATCAAGTCAAAATCAAGTCAAACTTTATTTATATAGCACTTTGAGACAAAGTAACTCACAAGTCNNNAATAGGACACCTCTAAATTCACACAAATTGTGTACAACAAATTAGTTACAATTACATTACAATTNNNTAAAACAAAGCAATCAGGTGCAAAAATATGCATACAAAGAGACGATAAAGAGCAACGACAAGAGCATAACACTGTGCTTTTAAAGCAGCTTCTCCAAACAGGGAAGATGAATACATAATTTTTTAAAGAATTAAGCAGGTAATTGAAATTGGTTTGATGTCTGTACCTACTTTTCTGAGAAAGGGAGAGCCTGTCAGCATGTGAACTGGTACATTATGTGCATTCTTTCCTTTTACGTCAGAAAACATTGTTTCCATCCTGATAAAGCTGCTTCCTAACAATTTAAGGTACTTGGGCAAGTTGGATTGCATTTTAAACATTCACAGGCTCCACACAGACTCAAAAACACACACTCTAAATTAACCATCATTAAAGGGCAACAACTGCATGGCACAGAAGGGATCAGAGTTACAGATGGAGAACTCTGACGTCAAACTCCTTGATTCAGAATCACAAGAAACTTGTGTATTTTTATTTGTCATGCATTTCATTAAGAGATACAATAACAATCTAAATTAGTCATTACAGATTTATTTTAAGTGCTAAAAGTCAGTTTTAGGGTTAAATAGTAGAATTCTCTGTGTGTGGTAATATGCTTTTACATTCTGGTTTTTATAAACACAAAAAGGCAAGAAGAAGCAGTGTGTTGAACTTCTAAAAGTAAAAGTAGACCTTTAGAAAAACCTGTTACCCTGTGAAAACCCAGCAAGTAAAAATAGTTTTTTACAAAGGTGGTTCTTATGGTGGTTCTTGGAAACAATCATCCAGTGTTGCTAAGGGGAAAAAGTTAGTTTCTCACATAGATGCACTCATACTCAAATACACACAGAGAAGTGTTCCTCAAGGCAGTTGACATTAATAGCAGTAGACCTGACCAACGTCATAGTCAGAGGCACGCCTCCTGTTCAGAGAACAAACGCTCCCTTATTCCACAGTGCCAGTCACTCACAACTGGCTGCTGCATGGGGAGGTTTTGTAATCATTTACAAGATGTTAGAAAGCTTTTATTACCTAGGTGTACTTTCAGACACCCGGATATTTATTTGCATGCTTTTTTTGCACCTACAGAGCAGAGTTCTGCACATTGCTTTGCAGCTTTGTAGATATGTGAGGCTGCCTCATGCAACAAATGAACTCTGCTTCATACTGTGTGTGAAACACTAAATACAACCTCACTGCTTCCTTAGGAATTAAGAGTGTGAGCAGCCAGGTGATGCTAATCATATACACATGGAAAAACGGACTAATGTTCTTTGGACCCAGTTAAGATCAAAGTGGTGATGTTTGGTTGTAATGCATAGCACTACAACACATCAGCACAAACACCCGGTACCAACTTTAAAGCACGTTGGGGGAGGGTTGATGGATTGGGATTGTTTTGTAGTCAGAGGACCTGAGGAGACCATGAACTCCTATGAGGCAAATGTGAGACCATCACATCCAACAGCTAAAACAGCTAAAGCTTGGCTGAAATTGGCTCCTGCAACAGGACAATGGG
>CM047985.1:5062191-5083625 GCA_026261665.1 Melanotaenia duboulayi
AATATTGTCAATTATATACCTGTTAGACAAGAAACTATTCTGAGATTCGTCTTTAATATCAGATAGAACTACTTTTGGTTTTTTAGCTAAACACAGAGCGAGAATTTTGTAGTCATTGTTTAATAGGGTAACGGGACGCCAATTATCCAGCAACAGACTAAAAAGGGTTATCTTGTTGGGTTGTACCTGTCGCCTATTGATGATGTCACCACATTATTGCACTCTTTGTAGTTTATGTACACATTCATGGACACTGAGACACGAGATGAACTGAGCCAACATACACTGTTCTGTACCTGTTCCTACAGCAGTTAAATTAATATGGCTAAAATCTCAACAGTGGATTCTTAATAAAAGCTGCTGAGTAGAATTTTATTTAATTTAAAACAGAGATGAAAATGGCATTATATGTTGGGGCAATTCCTCAGTGATCCCTTCAAAATGGTTTGACTGGGCAAAGGTACTGGTAGAGGAACACAAGAAGTCATCTCAGAAATAAGTAAAAAATTTATTACAAGTCCAGTTCAAATTATCCAGTTAGTTGTAACCTAATTATAATTAGATTTCATCCAGCTTATTATAATTATGTTTATATAATGCCAGTTCTTAGAAAATACCCCAACCGAGGAAACCACCTGATTCTATTGAATCTTCATTTTTATTTAATCCACTGTCCTGAGCTTCCACAAGTTGGCTGGTATCAGTGGAGAGGAAAAACATGTGTTCTCTGATTGAAACTACTAGAAACTATATTTTAATAATATACTCATACAGCATGTTCAGTAGATTCATATATTCTCTATACCGCTTAGTCAGGCACGCATGTACACAGCAGAAAGATTTTTTTTTTAATTTAACCTTTAAAAATCATTAAAAACCTCTTTTCCAAGAGTTTCCTTACCAAGACAGCAGCAACACAGTTTAAAGTTTTACAAACTCACAAAACACATTTAAACTGGCTAAGGTTTTAAAACCAAATGAAAATCAAATTTAAAATAATAAATAAATAAAATCAAGTAGAAAATCTACAAACCTCCAAACCCTCCATCATGGCAGAGATACTGTCTATGACATGGACGAAGTCACATATGGATCTGATTGTTTGACCCTCTTGTTTTTCTACAGTGTGAAGCCACATCAGAGGTTTTTAAGAAGCAGATTTCTGTTTTTATTGGTTTAAAAATGCGGTTTAATGGGGCCTCAACTGTCCTAGCAAAATTTATAATAATAATAATTTATAGCAAAAATCACAAGATAAAATAGCAAAGTAATAAAGAAGTCTAAGAAACAAATAAAATTTACATCAACGTCTGACTCTGGGTTGAAGGCCGGCAAGTAAAAGTGTCTTTTAAATTAGATTTAACAGCAGTGAAGAAGTCTGTCTGGCGTGTGTCGGTATATCATATTAGAAAAGTTAAGAAGTATACAGCCACGTAAAAACGAAACAAAGCAATGAAGTTAATTTATTAAACTTCTTGGAAATATTCTTCCTCTTGCTCATATAATCAAATGACTATCTTTGTAAAACAATGACAGTCTCTGGATTCTTCTCACAAGTCAGCGTACCATGGTAACCATCTAAAAATACTCAAAAAGTTATTATTTACACAATGTGAAAAATCTCATTCTGCAGAAACGTGGCTCTTATGAGGTACTGAGAAAGTGTTCTGTTGGAAATATCGGCATAGGATAAACTAAAAGTCTTCAGGCATAATTAACAGAAGTTTTAACTGATTCACAATTTTACCCAGTGGACCCAGTTTATTTTTTAACTTGTTACATTTATTTATTGTTGTTTTAATGTGTGTCTGAGTTTGCATTCATAAGCTCTTTGTAAATTTGGTCTTCGTTTACACCGTGTGTGTATCACCTTGTGTATTCAGTGTATACTATGTGTGTATGTGTCACTGTGTGCAGCTGTGTCAGCACCCATGCCCAGGCCAAATTTCCATAAAGTTATTTCCAAGAACATTTATTTGATCTTATTTTACCTTTTGATTGATTTTTAGTCCAAGCTGTTTGGGAACTACTGGTTTTCTCATTAACAAACTGTTGGATTTCACAAGCTCTTTGGTGAGTAAAATAAAAAGTAAAAATTTATTTTTATGTGGAGGAAAAGAAGCAAATAGTACAAACTTGACATTTTCAAACAAGATAGAAAAAGCTAAAAAGCTTCTATATTTTTAAGCTGGATACCAAAATCCAAGCGCAGCCTTGGAATCAGGCCACATACAGCAGCCGGAGTCTTGGAGCTGAAACTGAACCAGGTCTTTGTTGTGTTCATGTACAGGTCTCTGGTTAACTTCAGAAACACTTCATTTCCAGAATCCAAGAGCTGTTAATTTATTGCTGTGTATGCAATAAATTGCTGCTTGTGGTTCTTGCTGTTGTTGTGAGATTTCTTTGATAAAGGACTCCCAACGTCATCCTTTACACCCATTACACAAGTATAATAACTACAGTTATTAATCCAGTTTGTATCCAGTTTTATTTCCTTTTAAAAGGCCAAGTGGATTACAGACACTCTCCATAAAGTCAGCATCCTACTGCTTCCATATTGTAATAAGAAGTGGGGAAAACAAGCTCTGTGCACATCATCATTTCTTTCCTCCTATTTTTGCTTTTTTTTTATTTCCAGGCTTTCTTTTGAAGTCAACCATAGAGAAAAGACATCAGCAGACATCATGCAGGGGGTGAAATCGGAAGAATGTTGTGCAGATTCAACAGGTTCTTGTTTTACTTACTTAAAATCTTAATAGTGGTTATTCTCCTCTGACCTCTGACATGAACAAAGCATTCTGGTCCAGACAACTGCTGCTCACTGGATAATTTCTCTTCTTCAGACCATTTTCTGGAAACCTTAGAGATGGTTGTGTGTGAAAATCCAAGTAAATACTCAACACATGCCACTTTAAAAGTCACTTAAATTCTCTTTCTTCCTCATTCTGATGCTCAGTTTGAACCAGTTGAGTTTCTGCTATGTGATTGGCTTATTATCTATTTCTGTTAACAAGGTATTGAACAGCTGGACCTAATAAAGTGACCGATGAGTATATATTAACATTTACTGGTTGAAATTATTACTTTAGTCTGCCTTTAAAATGAGTAAAACCCAAAACATGCTGCCCTTTTTTTGCAGCATTGTATTGAATGGGAGAAGTTTAAACAGCTTTTGATTACACAGAAAAATAATTTCCATTTGGATAATTTCCAGCTTTAAACAGCAGTTTTCAGCTATTTGTTGTGATAAAAAAAAGACCTGGCTTTTATAAAGATATTTCTTCCAGAACCCCCCCAAAAAAACATGAAACCCTCTGTATTTCCAGCCCCTGAGGAACCAGCTGTCAACACCAGTGTTTGGGCTTTTTTATATCACTCCTCCTCTAAATTACAGCCATCAGCTGTCTGTCTGCTTTCATTTCACTGAGCAGCAACCATTTTACAAGCAGCAACCATTTCACTGAAATTGTCCTGAAAGTAGAAGAGATCGCTCGTTACTTTTTGAGACAAGGAAATGAATCACTCATCCTGGAAAAGGAGGTGACCTGCGACCAGCCCTTCCCCTCTGCACCATTCCGGCCACAAGGTTTATTTGAGCTGCAGCTGAGCTCTATAACTTTCTAATCTAAAATATTTATGTGACACAGTCTAGAGAGGCATGCTGAAATGAATTTTCCACATAAAAAAGCCTCTATACATTACTTTCTTCCTCACAATATGACTCATATTAGTCACAGAAGTATCCACAAGCTTCTATAAACTGATTTGTAAATATATGAGACAATTAATAATCGATTACTTAACTGTATCAGTTCTGTTGATATTATAAAGCAGCAGTATTCAAAAACATTTTCTGACTTATGATTATGATTATGCAATCTGTTTAGAGTAAAATATCCCAGAATGTGTATGAATGATGCTCCATGACTGGCCCACGCACTGGTTGGAGTGGGCCACACTGGCTGCTGGCTATACCTGGAAAAGTGGGTGGAAAGTTTTTGCAACAATCTCTACATAGTGTGTGTCTTATGCTGTATGAAATAAAATTTTTTTTATTTCAGCTGTTGCACATGATTGTGAATTATTGCTTTACTCCAAGCACGTGATTCAGTGGGGACATTTCTTTAGTGTCTTGTAAGATAGGATGGGATTCATCACCTGGTAAGCCTCAATATTGACACCGAGTACCAAATATACTAAAACCCAACCACATTTTTTGATCAGTTTAAAACAAATTTAAAAACTATGAATGAAAACAAAAGTGAAGTTTCAAATTTAACGAAAATCATATCCTTTAAGATATAATAATAATTCATATATGCAGTTATTTCTGTGTACAGGAAAAATGAAAATTGTAACACTGATTTCTGTGAGCTTGTGTTGTATAAAACACACATCTGTAATTTGTGCCTCAGTAAACTGCCTCAGAGCCAGATGAGAATTCAGTAAGTAAGATTTTTGATTGTGGATAGACAAGAAAACGTCGGTAGTCATAGCCAGTCTTGTTGATTAATTGGCTGAGGGGATTGCTGGTGAATGAATGTGGATATGAACGTTTGTGGTGGTCGGAGAGGCTGTATGCACAGACTGGTTGCCACGTCAGTCTGCCCAAGGGCAGCTGTGGCTACACATGTAGCTTAGCATCACCAGGTATGAGTGAGGAGTGAATGAATAACAGATAGGCTATAATGTAAAAAATGATACGATGTAAAAGTGCCTTGAAAAAGCGCTATTTAAATTTAATCCATTATCATTATATATATATAGGTTTTTATTTTAGTTTTTATTTTAGTGGTCCGGCCAACTGAAGATCTTTTTCGCTGAATGTGGCCCCTGAACAAACAGCTCTGGTATTGGGAGCTCATGAGCTGGAAAATGATTCTACAGGGGGTATAATGATGAAAAATGTTAGAGAACCACTGCTTTACAGGACACAGCTATGGTGTCGTATCTAAGGCGGTGAACAATCACCCTGGACATTTTATTCACTTTGATTGAAGGACTTGGGGATGAGCATCTTCACTGCATTAGCTGTATAGTAATCAGTGGAATCAAATAAAATAAATTAACATGGCTAATTCTCAAAACACTAGTTATTTTACTTGTTTTGCTTTGTGGAAAATACTGTGGTTAATTATCTCACATGGTCTATTGAATTTTTCATTATTACTGGAGGAAAACTGGAAAGCATACAACAGTAAGTAATTATGAAAAGGACGAAACAGGAAGAAGAAAAAGAAGAAATATCATTTTTCCGCAACTTGCAGCAAAAGGATAATTTTAAGATTTGATTATCCAAGAAACTTTGTAGGTGTGATTGAGATTTGGTACATCATTAGCTTCTTCCACAGCTACAAAAAATAATGAGAGCAAAGTTTGCCACAGACACGGAGGACAGAAATAGCTCTAATGTTATTTTATAAAGTGGAGCAATCTCTGGGCTTGTTTAGATGCATTGAGTTAGTTATAACAGATCTGTGGGCTGCAAAACAAAATACTTAAAGAAACTTTAATTCTTCAAATCAAGTGTTAAGTGTTTGTTTACAGTTTAAACAAAACTTAATTTTAATTAAAAATTACTTTTCAACATCCCTGAAAGAGAGTTGATTTAGAGCTTGAGCACAGCAGAGAGGGACCTACAAGCTGTCAGCTATTTTCGTGTTCTTGTTTTTAAGTTCTCCTTTAATCTAACTTTCATCTTATAAATGCAGAGATCATCATCAGCATTGCTTAGAGTGGGATTTGATCGTGGCATTATAAAATATGTGGCCATTCCTGTTCAGTCATATTTTGAGACACTTTGCAGGAAAGTGCCAAACTCAGCCTCAGTATTCCCACATTGTAAAGAGCCTAGATTTCATTGGTAGTATTGGTACTAAAAGATGGTGGGGATGGCTCCAGAAACCTGCTGTCTGCCGTCACCTGTTTGTCTCACAGAGATAATGCTAAATTGATGTCCTCTCATATTAAGTTGGTGCGTCAGCAAAAGATCTCTGACACTCGATGTTCTGATATGCATCTCTGCTTCAGTCCCATCCTGTTAATGACATCACTCACTCCTTCTTTCATTGGACAAAGTTCCTGCCATTGTGGCATATTGACCAATGACTGTTCTGAGAGGAGTGAGGCAGGTGCAGTGCAGTAGCCATGGCGACAGTGGATGCTGAGCACTGCCACGACTTTGTGTAGGCAGAGACTGAATGGGGATGACATCACTCAGGGAGACAGGAGAAAAACAACATCTCCTTCAGTTCCTGTGTCTGTTTTTCTGCCTGTGATGATAGCACAAAATGTTATTTGGTTTGGTTTGTTGGACAAAAATACCTGGAAATGAAAATTGATTCCTGTAGGCTGTGCAGAAACATCTAAAATGTATACCATCTTATATAAAAAAGATGACATTATATACATCTATGCATAGTGTAAACAATAAAGCCCAAATATAAACAAATTTTATGGTTAGAGTTTAATTTAATATTATGTCAAGTTTTTAGTATTTTGTTTCTCAGAAAGGCTTTAAAGATATTACAGAAAGGATTTCTGTAAAAAAGAAACAAATAAATAGACAAATAGTTTATAGAAGCTTGTGGATAATAAATAAATTCATAAAAACTACTTAAAAATGTAAAACATAGACAAAACTATGTAAAAAAAATTCTAAAGCATAAAAAAGGATGGAGAAGCTGATTTACCCTGAAAAAAAGAAAATGCCAGAAAAACTTAAGACAAGGAACAAATATTCAAAAATTTGATAGCCAGATATTTCTTATATATTCAAGAATACTATTAAAAAAATAAAGGATTGCTAAACTTCCAATCAAACAATAACATAGAGATAATCAAGATGAACGCATTTCACTTCAGTGCAGATTTATTGACAATTTAATCTATTAGCTTTAGGTAAGATAAAAGGCTAAGATCCCAGTTAAGCTAGCATTTTGTACTGGTTACTGTTTTTCATAACATGTGCACTCTTTCTCAGGTAACAACATGGGCTTAAACACTGTGCCACTGATGTTTGGATGCCCTCCCTCACTGAGTCTCACTCTCCGGTTGTGACTCACCACTCCGAGCATGAGGGTTGGCCCCTCCTTTGAATGACATCAGAGGGCTTGAAATAGCTGCAGCATTAAAGCTTCCAGTCATGGAGGCCTGCTGAGTGGTCTGCAACCCAGGGCAGCCACTCCCAACTGTGAGGGGAGAAGTTTGGCAGAAAGGATGAAGGGAGAATAAAGAAAATAACGATAAGAAGAATTACAATAATAAAACACAGAAATCAATTATAATGAGGTGACAAAAATAAATAAGTTAAAGGGATCATTGGCTTGACATGCTGTTGAAGGAGAGAATGCAGAGAAGGTGCAAAAGTAAGTATAGCAATCATATCAGATTAGTTACTTGCATTAGAATAATTTCAATTTGTCATGAGTCAGTCTCTTTTATCACTTCTTTTTAATTTGCAACCAAAGCAGAAATATACATACTGCTTGTTGTGGGTGAACATGAGATTCAAACAATCTTATCATTCTGCCAGTGTGAGAGAGAGATGGAGGAAGACTGCACAGAAACTAGCAAGCTGAATTTCATTTGAAGTATTTACATCACTTTATTATTACAAAGAAGGATGATTATCCTGACAGAGGTATAGATGTCAGAGTGCCCTTCTAATTTTTAGTGATGCCGCCCAAAATATGCTCTAATAGCAGCCTGTTACTACCAGCTCAGACCTTGTTTAGGTATGAGTGTCATCTAAAATGGCAGACACAGCTTGAAGAGGCAGGGGAATTTGACTGAATATCCAGTATAGATTGCTCTCAGTGGGGACAGTTGGTAAACAAGGCCTCATTCCCCCACAGCTTTTCAGTTTACCACTCACTCTTCACGCTTCCCTCACACCCAGACACTTTGCTTTTTCTTATTTGCCTCTTTTCTGTCTCACACAGAGAGCCTGTCTGCACTAATGGAGTATGAGCAAAAGAAACTGGACGACATGTCCATTGAAGCGCTGGACGCCTGAGCTGTGACACTGCTGCCACCACCCACACTGAGATCCTCCTGTGGAGGAGTGTCGCATAAGTAGGTCAGGAGACATGAGGACTATGAGCATGAGAATAACACGTGTTGACAAATACAGCCAGCATCACTGCAGCCGGCCTTTCTACCACAACACTAACAACTTAGCCAACTCCACTCCTCCCATTCTTTTTCTCTCTGCACACAGGATATGGCTCTTAGAAAAGTAGAGATGAGATTTGATTCACTCTGGGCTTGCCACACTCAAATATGTATGCACGGAAAGTAGCACTAGGTGCTCTGGATAAAAGCACACACCAAGAGAAGAATGCTCTGTTTCTCAAATCTGCACTAAGCTGTGACCTGCATAAAAATACACAGAAGAATATTCAGTCAAAGATGCACTGTCAGGAGTTAGACCTTCACCTTTAACTTTCTAAGGGTATGGATAGACCTCTGCGTAGTCATTCTCACAGCTCCTGCATGCGCTAAAGCCCATAAGCGTTAGTGTTTTGCTGCCACTTGGGACCAGTATCAGAAATACCAGAAAGAATCTGTGGCCTGCTCTTGGTTGTGTTAGTGGTGTTGTTAGTGCTTTAGTATTTCTCTGCCAAGAAAAACACACAAGACAGACGGAGAGAGAGGGGATTTTCATCAGAACGGCCGAGTGGTCCAAGGCGGGGATCATATGTCCATGTAAGATGGGGAAGAAGCGTAAGATGGTGCAACATACACAATTTTATAGGAATGCCACCTAAACAATAACTTTAAAAAATAGAAGCAATTTATAACCTGCTGTTAGCTTAAATAGCAAAACAAACCAGAGCTTGACCAATGAATGAAAACTGCCCGAAGTTTACGTCGTGTAGTGTAACTAGCTTGTTTTGAGTCAGTATAAATATATTGGATAATCAGTACATTTTCATGAACCAAACTCTAAACATACTTTGTCACACTTTTGAAAATGTATGAAGGATTATAAGAGCATTTCATGCCAAAGCTGGTGTCTTCCAATTGCTAGAAATGAACCGTAAGACGGCTAAATTTAGATCAGATAAACTAGTGTGATTGTTGCGTTAAAGTTCATAACGTAATCATATATCAACATCAACATATGATCGATACAGTGTAATTAGTGACAGGGTGAAATTATCTATTAAGCTATCTTATATAACACCTTGTAAATGTATGCTAAGCTGAAGGCGTTGACTTCAATCCTGAGGTGAGGAAAAGCTCCTCCAACATTTCTCCACTCTGATTGGTCAAATGTTGAAAATGTTGGCTGAGGAGGGAAATCAGGGCAACATGACTGGTCAACTTTTTCCAATATTTCCATTTCCTTGACCATTGCTTTGGCAGCTGAGATTGAAACTAGGGATCATATCTGCAGTCTTTCCTGGAGGGTGTGTGTTTGAATCCAATTTCTGACATCATTGTGTGTTCCCTCTGTCTTAGTTATTAGCTCACATTTAAGAAGGCCTTTTTTAGCTTTCAAACTTTGTCCTTTGTTTTTGTTTTTTTTTTTTGTCGCAACAAGCTACGAAACAGCCTTCATTCAGTTTCACCTAATACAGTAAAAGGTCCCCGGTTCGAAACTGTTGAGAAGCATGCCTTTGTTCAAGCTTGCTGCAACGCTTGTCACTATGGACAGCTTACTATGGTGGACACAGCCTCCTGTCTTACTGCAACCACTAATATGTGCATACAGCTCAGTCCTGGAATATTTTAAACAGGCTGATAGGGCCAGAGATTACTCCGCCAGGTCCCTAGAGATCAGGTCTCATTGCCCAATGTGCAATCTGTTTTTTCCTGTTCCGTCATTTAATGCCCGTTGTCTGATTCACCAAACGTAGGGAAATCCTAGAAAGAATTGCCTTTAAAATTTTTAAGCAATAATTCCCCAAACTTACTGTCTGCAGTCTGTCACTCATATATCCAAATAATCAAGGTGTTGATATGAACATGACAGCATTGGTCATCTCCTGGTGGACATTCTAGTCTGTGTGATCCATAACAACTCTAGAGTAAGACACTTTGTTTTTGTTTCAGAGATTTCTCTCAAAATGTTTTCCCGTTTCAGAAGATAAGTTAACAAGCATAATAGTGCACACTGATTCTTTTGAGAAGGCTGTTTTTAATACTAAAATGCTGTTTACATCACGTCATTTTCCATATTCTAAATGTAGAGCAATGATAGATAATCCACACATTTATGCCATTGAAAATTTATTGTGATATTTGATAGTTTACATTAGAGTGAAAACAGACATGTGACATGGCTTTACTAAGACAAAATGCAAAGCAATGTAGTCAAATAAAAAGCATATTCATTTTCAAATTTAGGAGAAAAAAAAACAGGCACAACAAATAGCCATTATAAATACAATATGCGTTAGACCTTAAATTGTAGCTTAAACCACCCTAAGAAAAGAAGTTGTCCAGTCTTTTCTCCTGTATAACCTTCCTGCCTTTGATCAACTTCCTTTCAGGTATGTCTTAGTAACAGAGCTCAAAAAGTAGGTAGCCAGTGTCACAACAAAACAAAACAACAATAAAAGGTAAACAGTTTCAGCAGCAAATATCTACAATTTTCATCCAGGCTGCTTTGATGCTGTTAAGGTAATAGAATCAAAACATTCTTTAGAAAGATCATATCTGAAGTGACAGGCTTTCTACTCTTTGATTTTGGTATAGCAGTTAAAATCTCCAGGAGCCACTACAGTTTCACCCGTGGCTTCCTTTTCAGCCCGACACTTGACACTGATGCATTTGTTAGAACCTGGTTCTTATTTGGTACACACTGGCAGTGACACTGGCAACTGCTTTTTGTTAGTTCAACTTTGATGAGGGAGAGTACAGAGGTTATGTCCCAAATCTCCAAGCAACTGCTGCTGGCACCATCTTGGAGGTCCTTTTTGACAAACTGACTGTGTGCATATAACAAGATGAAAATCATACGAGCATTAAAAAAACAGTAATGTTTGGACAAAGTAGATTTGCTTTCAAATTAAGCTAAACCAATCAGACTTGCTATTTAGATAAAACATTCATCTGAGTTCAGGGGCTGCAACATTCGAAGGATACACCCACTACACCAACACGGACTCTGTGGATGCTCTGAAGCTGTGACACAGATTTTTACTATTTTTGTTTTTCTGATAACCTTTAAGCCAACACAATATCTAAAACCTTGAACATCCGGTCAAATTATTTAGCTGAATACTATTTCCAAAATGAAGAATGAGTTTTCAGTGTCTGTTTATCACTGATCACATGTATAAGTTAGGCCACAAGTATAAATTTGCCGAAGACTGCATGAATGCACGACTAGAGAGTATTATAACAATAAGCTGAAATGCTTCTCTCAGGTTTAAAATTTAAAGTGTTGTCAGAGAGTGGGTACATTTCTGCCTCATGGTCCTGGCAGCCAGGGGAGAAGTTTGAGATTCTCAGCTGCTGCGAGGTTCCTCTTTAAACAAAAATTCACGCAGCTAATTGTAGGACAGAGCTTCAAAAGAAAAAAAAGGCTGCATTTGGAGTCATTTAAAACAGGACATGCCTTGTTAGAACATTTAGGAGTTTTAATATGCATACTTCAAATCACTGAAGCTGCACAAATAGATTGAGCAACAAACAAAGCAAAAATTATCAATAAATCACATTAAATATATCAAAGAACTAACAGTTTTTGTTTGTTTTTTTTGGACAAATCCAGCACAAAAGTGAATACATTCAAGAAAAAACAATCAGATATTCACAGCCAGAGATGTCAAATACTAAAGATCTCCAACATGGCTGCCACAGGGTGTGTTTCATCACCTGAAAGCCCTCAATACAGGAGACACTGACTGTGGTGGAAAAGGGGTCTTGGTAAAGGCTCTCCCTGCAACATAGTGGGAGAAACCAGCTCACCCTCAACATCTACATGGCTCAGCAGAGGCCTACACTGTGGCCCTCTAATGGGCTCACACCACACAAGCTAAATACACAAGCTAACAGGAAAAAAAGAAAAAAAAAAAGAATAACTCATTTCCAAACAAACTAAACTGAGTCTCAACCTCAGATCAGCGGGAGCAACAGTGAAACCAAACAGCTGCAAAGGGTTTTTAAAAAAAGAAAAGAAAAACAAAAACAACAAAGAGAAAAGATAAACAGAAAACTTAGGAAGAGAAAGTAAACATTCGCTTTTGTGCACAATCATGCACGTGGGCTAATGCACAAGCATGTATGCACACACACACAAACACACACACACAGCTAGAGGTACAGTGAACAAAAGTGCTTCAAGTTGGGGAAGTAAAAGAACTAACCCAGTAGAAATACGTATAAAACCTTAAATATGTTACTTTATGTACAAAAACTAACATGGGCCAATATCTCAGCTATTTCTGTATTAATATTTTCAAGTAGGTATCATTGCTAACTATTAAGGAAAAAGATTGTCATTGTTTTTTTTTTTTTGTTTGTTTGTTTGTTTGTTTGTTTTTTAGGATAAGAGGTCCTGTGATCTGACTGACCTTGCCGGCAAAGTAATCAATCACTGCAGATTTTTAAATCTCTCCTATCCCACTTTCACCTGGTGCCATCACAAAGGCCCGATGCAACACATGGCCAGTTCTTAATGGGTCAAACACGGCCTGGGCATCCCACTTATTCCAAACGGCTTCCTCTATGCTTCAGTCTGAGAAATAATATACTGAATACCCAACTTTTTTTTGCACCTCTAAATCTTGTTGTAGAAAATATATGCGTGTATATGTATATTACGTCTTTGTTAGCCAAGGAGAAAAAAAATCTGACAAACTGGGCAAAGCTCTGAGGATTTTGATGGTTACTTTGAGGGCCACGTTGAACCAGAAGGAGGGAAGACACATTGGTTCACATAAAGATTTTCTGAGTTATGCACTGCACAACAGGAAAAAAAAAGACATAAAGAGGGGAGGCTGTTCATGTTTTGAAGAGGCACAAGATTCATATGGCTTAGAGGCAAAACACAGACACAAACAGTATGCTCTGAGAGAAAGAGACAAAGTGCAAAAGACCAAGAAGAGTAGAAAGAAATGCTGGGATTTCTAAAGTAGCAGCAAAGAAATAAACTACACCTTCTGTTCCAAAAGGAGTACAAAACAGAGGAGAAACAGAATTTATTGTTAAAATAAATAAAACTAAACTAAATTTCCAGATGCTCTATGAGGAAACCCCCAACCGTAACTTTCTTTCAACAATGTATCTGTGAGAAGGCCACTAAAACAGACAAGAGCAAAAAAAAAAACAAAAAAAACAAACAAAAGAAACAACAAAAAAAACAACTTTTTTTGCCTCTAAACCAAGATGAACCAAAAGCCTCTGCAAAGTGCAAATGAAGTAGCGTCTTTCAAGTATGCCACTGTGTAATGTGTGATCACACACACTGCATATACACACAATAATATGCATATATACAATATGTGCATGACACCAANTATATATATTTGTATATATAGACACACACAATGCTCCAATATCTACAAACAATATCATAGTATAAATGGATATGTTATCATAATATGTGTATTTATATGTAGCATTGTTTCATTACCAGACAATGGGATAATACAGTTTGTCGTACTACAGTATGACATGTGGACACTTATCTCAGCTTCTTCGTTCTTCTAACTATTTTTGCTCCTTTTCATGTCTCGCTTGTTTATGGTGCTGCTGCAAAATGGGACCAGCCACAATCGCAATCAGTCATACACTACATATATCTATATATTCATATACCTATTTATGTCAAGAAAATATTAGGTGCTCCTTTCAATTCTGTTTGGGTGCTGAAAAGTACCAGGAAGGGAGAAATAAAGAAAATTCACATGAGAAAATAGATAAGAACAGAAGGGGACATCAGGTACAAAATCCCACATTACATCAGTCCCACCCTTTACACTTAAAAAGAAGAAGATGATAAAAGCAATATGCTGCTACATACCGGTATTTTTTAACTCCCTTTCCCCTTTGCTTCTCACACATCCCTGATTGCTCATTTGGACATTAGCAAAGAAAAGTATGCTTAGCTATAGGCAGAAAAAAAGTATAATAAACTTGACAGGAAAATAAAATGCTAACCAGTAACATCCATCTGCCATCAAACCAAAGCCTCACCAAACCCGGAAGTTAAAACTATGGCAAATAACATTAAAATATTCTAAGTCATCAAAGTTGTTGAATGAGTAGAATAAAGAAAAAAAAGTTCTTTCAGTGAAGTCTTTCTCCGTTCACAAAGTGGTAGCCACATCACCACAATCACTTGTAAGCGTGTTTCGGTGGGGCGGAGGCAGAGTGGGTGGTGGGGAGAAGGGGTTCAAACCCAAATACTCCTCAGCTGTGAAGGAGAACACACAATCTTCAAAGTAACAATGCGACTCCTGTGACGTGATTTGCTCCACTTGCTTACCGCAGTTCATTCGCTCGGTCCGCTTTCACAATGAGCAGGTGGGTGTGTGCACCTGAAGGGGGCCATGAGGTGGAGGTTCATGTAGGACTTTTCTTTTTAAAGGGACAGGGCATGGTAGTGATAATGGGAAAGGAGGGTCAGGGTGGTCGATGGTTGTCGCTCCACACAGTTTAATAAAGAGCATTCCAAGGTCAGGAAATAAAAAGAAGAAGCGGGGCTGCAGCGTCACTCCCATCCATTGTCCTTGATCATGTGAGCCAGCTCGATGATGAACTTTCCCTCTTTGTACTTTTGACTGCTCTCAAATGCATGTTCCTGTGAAAAAGCAAGCAGCAAAACCCTTAGAGGCTTATTATTACCATATAATCAACATTATATGATTAAGTCTAATACTTATAGTTTTAGAATTGAATTTGACTCAGGCTGTGCCACTAAATGAAAAGAAACTTTAATTTTAATTGAAGAAAAGGTCAAATTTGTATAAAATACTGTCATGCTCCTAAATACAGCATTTAAATTACAATATTGGGGTGTATGTAATAATGGAATACTGGTATACCATATCAGCATGCTACATTAGTATGTTAGGACATTAGATCATAATTTAAAATAATCAATTACAGCCATGTGGTGGCATCAATAAAATAAATGGAATAATTTCAAATATGCTATAATAGGTTAAATTCTGCATGACTGGCCTTTAAAGCTGTTTTTTTCCTCAATTTAATCATTAGTTTGTGAAAAAAAGAAAAGTTGAATTTTAAAGTCCCCTTAACTAGCTTTATGCAGAGCTTTCAAGCATATTTTATAGATTTTCATAGGAAACGGGGATTCAGCTGTCAGGCAGTGATATCTCCTCCACCCCATAAACATGCATCTGAATGACAGCTGAGCAAATTCTGTAAGAGATGCCAAGATACGGTCGAAAGCTCCGGTAAAGGCAGATAAATCAAACTTGAGCTGTTTCTTGAGAACCCTGTTTGTCTTTCAGTAAGAAAACATAAAGCAATCTTAGATAAGATGGCTTTGTAAGATTTATATAGTTAAATTTACAACTAAGCTGTGTTTCTACCAGATGGAAGATCAAGACTGAGAGGAGTTTAAATGCTTTCAAACTGCTTATCATTTCTCCCACTTAGAGAAAATGACGTGGTTCCAAAAGGCGAGATATTACTGCAGCATGCCAAAGCTTGTTTTCGATGGTTTTAGGTAAATTATACAGCAAAATCAGAGGAAGGGTACATCATATTGATACTGCTGTGAACGTAATATAGGTTAAAATATGAAAAGCCAATGAGACACATATGAGCTCATATTCATCTGGCCATGTTATTATCTGAGAACAGCGGGGGGTTAGTGATGCAGGAAGAAACACAAGGACAGAAACTGGTTTCAGCAAAAATCATTTCTTAAAAATGTCTAAAAGCTGCAGACTGACATCACATTTCATTAAGAGCCCTATGGCTTCCAGCACATGTCCCCGCCCTGCCGAGGTTCAGCAGAATCTCGTACATGCGCGTCCTTTAGTGCTCCTCAGCCGGCTTTGCCTTGTAAACCAGTTCTGCCCTTTGCTCCCGGGGCCTTTTCTGAGGATCCAATTGTTTTGTCACTGACGTAGCAGCTTTAAGTGAGTACCTGTCTTGTACTTTGTTCAGTTATTTTACATCCTTCTGTCTTTTTAGACAATTACCAGAACAAGCCTCTTCAAAATGGCGTGACATTTAATCACTGTAGACTCTCAGAGGTACCAGTCTGGCTGTCTGCAGCCAACCTTTCGGAGCTGTAATTATGTTGCGCGCTAGGATACCACAAGTGCTCAATCTACGAGCCTAAATACAAACCTGAACAAAACTGTCACTGTGGCTTTAATGAGGAGTGCTTTAGTGGGACCAACTTTGCTCTTTTTACTTGTAAGAACAAAATCTTTCCTTCTTGGAAGCCAGAAAAATCACACAGTTGCACAAGACTGTAAACTCAGGTGATGCCTCAAAAAGGAAAAAAAGCTTGGGTGAAAGTTTACAAAGTGACTTACATATTTCCAGCCCAGGGTGGTTTTACAGTTTTCACAGTAGATATCAGCCACAGCGTGTAAACCCGTGAGGAGTACCCGCTCCTCAGCTGGCCCGCAGCCGACATTCACCCTGCGAGGAGGACGGGAAAGAGAGAAAACTTCTCAAAGGAAAAGTCTCTGCAATGAGATAAAGAAACTCCTAATGGAACAAAACTGGGTGAAACTATTCAGATTCCACAATGTTTTTTTTCCAATGTTTCTCAGCCCCAGATCAAGGGGAACATCTAAAGTCTAAAAACATAAAAATCATGTCTCTCCCGTTTTAAGCAACATGTTCATCTGCTAAACGTCATTTTCCCATCAAATATAAGCTGAAATGTATTTAGCCTCGTCTGTGTGGTTCTTTAAGAACGAGAACCAAACAGTTGCCAGTCTTAACTTTTAGTATTAAAGCAGAAAACGTTGTTTTTAGGTTTAAAAAGAAATGAATCACAGCCGTTTCTGCTGAATGGATTGACACATTTGTTTACCAATGCATAAAAGATTCATTTACTTTCTGGTAAATAGATCAATAAATAACTGCTATAAAACTGGATTTAAGTCTCATGAAGAGCTGGTTCATGAATAGAGATGTTATTATTAATGTTTAACAAGTATAATGTTTTCAGTTCCTTTACTTCCATTCATTTATAAATAACATTAATAAAAAAAAAGTTTTGGATGATGTAAAGAAAAAAGTGTTTAAGTGCTGGTTTTAAACTGGCTGCTGGAGAATTTGTGTGCAGTCTGTTGCCACTCTGGTGCCACTGGCTTTCAACACGCAAACACGGCGGTATCTAGCATACAATGGCAGAGTGGCCTGTAGCTCATATCAATTTTTAGTCGCCTGAGTTTATTGATTTCTTGTTCATGCTGGATAAAAGTTAGCGAGCCATATCAATTTAATCTTTGCCTGGTCAGCAACAACGTACACTCATACTTACACTGAATTAAAGAGATAAGCTCTTCCTTGACTGCCTTGAAATGACTGAAACAAAGAGAGAGAGAAATTCTGTAAGATGACATTAAACAACAGCACAACACTGCTGAGTGCAGGAATGTCAGCAAATGATGCCCCAGGGGGCTTTTCTCTCAGTAACTGCTGTGCATGCTTGCTCTTCCACCTTGTCAAGGTTTCCGCTCACAAGGGTGGCTAGAGATAAAAAATAAAGAGACACTGAGGGATGAGCGAGTACACTTCAGAGAGCACGTCTGTAATCTTTTCTTGTTTATCGAGAACAAGCTGTTATGCAAAAACAGGAAAAATAAATTCAATCTTTTCTTGCCAATTTTATATTTTCTGCTAAATATGTTAAGGTTATTTCTGCAAGGGGCTCTCTTCAAGAGAAGACTGGTGTGCAATGAGGAAAAAGCTGAAAGCGTGTTTGCAATAAACTTATGTAAAGTCCAGATAAACATCTAATAAAAGTCACATTTTTTCCTGCATGAGTTTTAAGCTGTGGCATGTAGCATTGCAGATGCAGTTTTTTGTGCATCTGTGGAACAACAAAGCAGCAACATGACGAGAACTGCATGAACTCTTGGTATAGAATTATAAAAACAGCTGATTAGGGCTGATTTCATGACACAAAGCATGAGCAAATGAGCACATGATGACAACCGGTTTGTTCTGGTACATGGAGTTCAGTTACATTACAAAGGTATTCAGTGGAATTTTCTTCTTATTCTCATAGAAATGAATAGTGGGTCATTGATACACAACAAACGTAATGCATCAGCGTCTTTGTGGGGCTGCGGCTAAAATGTCTCCACAGAGTTGTCTACACATGCTTTTGTAGGTGGACAAAAGCTGCAGAAAATCAACACATGTCAGCAATGTGTTCTCTTTACCTATGCATGGAAAAATACATACAATGTTCCTAAAAATAAAAAAACACACTGCAACTAGTTGCCTTCAAAAGACACTTTTATGAAGAGTTTAAACCATAAATTTAATGAAATAATGAAAAGTAAACCAATGAAAGTCATATAGATCGAGGGACAGGGTTTTTATGCAGCAAGTTGCACCTGGTTTGTGTTGTACAAACATGTAGTTAATTACTAGCCTGCAGGTTATTTGAAATATTTAGATTAAATTTACTGCAACAAAAAAAAATGCTATTGAACATAGTAGAAACACTGCAGCAGAGTGGACAAAGAGACTCCAAAAACACATAAAATATCATAAAACAACATGCAGGAATTAATAGAAGAGTCCAGAAAATATCAACTTGAGTGATGGCAGAAAAAATAGACAGACCTAAATTTAAATATGCTAAAAAGCCAAAGTAGAATATGTTCTTTGAGTGTTTTCATTTCAAATAAGAAATTTGCTTTAGGAAAAATTCCCGACTATAAACAGGAAAATAAATTATTTCATCATTTGTGAGGCGCCTATTGCACTTTTCAAAACTGTTTTACCATATTATGCCCCAAACCAATAAAAAAGATGACAATGCCACTAAAACATTCACTTGTCAGGTTTATCTGAAACAAGAATCACAAATTAGCCAAACCTTAAGCTTTTATAGCAGCTTTGTCTTAATATTTTTTCAATATCTTACTTTGAAAGTCACTGGTCTAAACATGCTTTATATAAAAGTGCATTTCTCTCTTTAGCCATGAATGAAAGGAACAAACATGTTGCATCCAGTTCAACAGCAATAAATACTGGTGGGCCAAAAAAAACCTTTAAAGCATGATGTTGTGATGACTTTAGAAGGTTAAATAAAACTCTTCTCCTCCAGACTGCCTGTTTCTGAGGCCACACATGACGTTGTGGTATAATAATGTAAACAGAGAGCAGCAAAGCCATCACAGTGGGTGACGACAGAACCGGCCAAGCTTTTATCCTCGCGTCCTGTCATCCTCCGCCAGCAGACAGGCCTCAATCGGCTTTCCTTTTTCCATTGCAAATGAGTGCGGCACATACATTTGCAGCTGAAAGTGCTGAGCTAATAGCGCCTGATAGGAGCCCTAGCTGCCTCCTGCGATGACCACAGCTGCAGCCACCACTGAGGCTCCAGGGACAATTTTTAACTGCCCAGCAATTATCAAAACAGTTTGATTTCAAATAAGAGCTTGGCTTGAGACCACTTTGAGGCAGAGAAAAATGAGATTCTCAGATCTTCCTTTTAGATCTTACAGTTTTTTGTTGTCTTTAAAGTCCGGAGCCAGAAGACATGCGACCTTTAGCAGCAAGGCGGAACTAGGTCAGTCCCTGTGGAGTCGACAACAAGACTTCAACAGTGTTTAGACCAGGGAGGGGTTGCTCCGTTTGACACTAGCTGGGTGTCATATCTGTGCTTTACTGTGGCTCAGACATCAACTTAACCACTGGCAAAAAAAGGGCCGGCTCCGTCTCTTACTGCTCTTATCTGTTTCTCACAGTCTATTTTTACTTTGGCAGCATTTTCTCTCTTACTCGTGGAGCTGTAAGCTTCACTAGAAATCACTCAGGTAAAACATTAGCAACAGAAAACTCCTAAAACAATGGCAAAAAAAAGGAATCTGAATCACACTTTGAGTGCAAACAACAGCCCAGGAGATTTGGGGACGGCATTACAACCCTCCAGACCTCCAGCAATCCTATTAAAGAGCCCAACTAGATCCTTCAGGGATTGTCTTCCAAAAATGTAGCAAGGATCAGACGGAGGCTAGAAGTAGTCCCAAAACGTTTCCCCTTTTCTTTTTTTAAAACTGCTTAATAAAACACGAGCAAACTGGAGAGTAGTTACTGAGCTTATTTCCTCAAGCTGCTGCAACTGCACTTGTTTTAAAATACTTGCTCCCTGGAAATGAATTCTACAAAATAAATCTCAAAATCCCTGAATCCTCTTGACCACATGGGACTTAAAGGAACAATACCTCGCTCAGAGAAATCCACTCCTTCAGCCAAACACAAAACACAAATCCACTGTGAGAGGCAAAATGCTTCCGCCCCAGAGGCCAGAGCGTGGCGCTTTTATTTTTCCTCCTAGTATATAATAGTTTATCAGAACAAGTTGTGATGAAAGGATTAACTCAGCCATTAAGAAACCTGCTGAGGTTTACTTTTACCATCTGCCCCAACCGATGCTGACTGTCGTAGGTGAGGGTTCATCTCCAACTTAAACCTATCTTGCTAAACCTTAATAGCTTTATTTGAATTCAGTTAAGAAGTAATATCCTCCGAGATTACATGTCTGATATTTTACAGTAAGTGTAACATGTTGTCTGACATTTAAACATAATAATAACAATAATAACAACAGGAAAAAAGCCTGACCAGTTCAGTTTTGCAAATGTATAAAAGGGCATGCCCACCTGTACTCAGATTGTGGAAGGATAAACAAATAAAAAACTCAATGACAACTAAATATAGATCTTTGAAACTTAACTGCAGCAAATACACCGGTTACCTTATTCAGTATCACATAATCACATGGCAGCAACTCAACACATCTGGTCATGTAGACATGGTCAAGATGACTTTCTGAAGTTCAAACTGAGCATCAGAATGAGGAAGAAAAGAGATTTAAGTAACTTTGAACGTGGCGTGGTTGTTGGTCTGAGTATTTCAGAAACTGCTGATCTACTGGGATTTTCACACACAACCAACTCTAGAGTTTACAGAGAATGGTCTTAAGAAGAAAAATATCCAGTGAGCAGCAGTTGTCTTGAAGCAGATGGGCTACAGCAGCAGAAGACACACCGGGTGCCTCCTGTCAGCTAAGAACAGGAAACTGAGGCTAAAATTCACACACACTCACCAACACTGGACAATAGAAGATGGAGAAACGTTGCTGGTCTGATGAGTCTCCATTTCAGCTCCACATTCAGATGCTAGACTCCGGATTTAGTGGAAACATGAAAGCATGAACCCATACTGTCCTGGATCAATGGTTCAGGCTGATGGTGTAATGGTGGGGGGATAATTTTTTGCCCCACTTTGGGGCT
>CM047985.1:5087659-5103222 GCA_026261665.1 Melanotaenia duboulayi
AGACAACTGGAGCAGTTTGCTTATGAGTAATGGGCCAAAACACCTGCTGAGAGGTTCAGAAGTCTCATTGACAGTTACAGGAATCGATTGATTGCAGTGATTGCCTCAAAAGGTTGAGCAACAAAATATTAAGTTAAGGGTACCATTGTTTTTGTCCAGGCCTGTTTTAAGAATTTATTTTTTCAAATAATCCTGTTGAAGCATGGTTGAAAAGCAATGTCTGACCTTCATTAGTTAAATTTTTGTTTATTATTACTTTTGACAGATACAAGTTATTTCTGTGACCATTGTTAATTTTTCTTCCATTAACCGAAGGGTACCAACAATTTTGTCCGTGTGTGTATATACATTATATATATTTATATAAACCGTTGAAGATGGTGCCGAGAGTGGCTGCTGCATCTCAAGCTTTCTCCCCTAACATTATTTTTTTCCTTATTTAGTCTCCATTTAGTCTTTTATTATTCTTTTTTTTTCTTAGTTATCTAACCTGCTATAGTAAGCCCTATCATACAATATGACAGAGATAATTACTATGCATCATGATTTAGGTAAGTTTTTCTAAAATTAAGGTAAAACTATGTTATGAAGCAGGTTTCTAAGGTGTTTTCTCCAGGAGTTTGTCTTTGCAAACTATTCTCTCACGTCTCTGTGGAAAACGCCTGGTGGTTCCAAATACACTGAAATGATAAAAGCATGCAAAGTTTAGACTGCATGAGGGTATACATGACAGATATATGATATCTATATCTATATCTGAGTTTTTTATGGCTTTTCATTTTAGAATGGCAGGAATTAAATCCAGTTTCTGTGAATTTATTTTGATGAAAATCTGGTGTCTGAAACTCTCAATTTGTTGCAGTGTCGGATCTCTTTCACCTTCTTATGTCCTCTTACTTAATATGTGAGTTAAAAACGTATTAGCATAAGAATTGATGCTACTGGAGAAGGACAGACTTTCCGAAGAAGACCTCTATGTGAAATCCAATTATTACCAAAGTGGATTGTTTAGATTAATGAGGTCATGTGTCAACAGTCACTTTAGTCCAGTAAACAAGACAACACACCCCGTAGACAGTTCCCTCTTCACTGCAAAGGTTCTTACAGACGAACCGGATCCAGATAAGCCTTCTTATCCTTTCAAATCAAGGTCAGGGGTTAAAATCAGAGAGCATGAATTTAGCAGCTTTCACTTGAAACTGTGCAGACCTGCTGTCTAATCATGTTCCATGCAACTCCACACGGAGGCGGAGAAGAACGAAAATACAGAAAAATGTACCTGGAAATGAAAATGTTTTGTTTTTAGTTGTTTTGTTTTGCAAAAACTCCAATCGTTTAATTTTGTTATTAAATTTGACTGAAATCAAATATTCATTGTTGCACTTGCTCTAAATTTTCTGCTCCACAGCCTTTGATTTCCATCCAGTCGATGCTTTGGTTTCCACCGGGTGCGCTGCAGCGCGTATCAGAGGTGTCCCAGAAGCACCTTGTGGCGGCTCTCCCCTAAATTTATGTGCCAGATCTGTTTTCTGACACACACCCAGAATAAATCAATTTATGTAGTTTAGATAGTAAATCAGACATGGAAGCAGTGTAAAAACTTCTGGGTTTTTTCAAAATAAAAGCCCTTGTGCACATTTGCACTGCTGAACCATGAAAACATTACGTGTTTAACCGGTCAAGGGGTCTCMGTGTTTTTTGTTTTTTTTTTATATCATGGACAATGACACGTTTATCCTGGAAGTGGAGAATCTCAAGATTCTCCAATTCTCCTGTGATTTTGTGATCTCGTGGATCCAACTAGGCGGACTGCACTTGCAGCGCTCCACATCTGACATGCTTCTGGTGCTGAATGACGCGCCTTGGAGGTGGGAATAAAACCGTGGCACGCTAAATATAGCAACAAAGTTGCTAAGTTGGCAACACTGTGCACACCTGGGTGCATTGTTGTAACGTTTCACTGCCCACTAGAGGTCTGTTGTTTCCGGTCCGCTGCGTTTTCATTCTACTGTTTTGTAAAAAAAAGTAAAAATGTTTGCATTTTGCATGGAAACATTGTCGTGTAAACAAAGCCTAAATATCAGCGTATGTGTAACTGGTTCACCTAAAAAAAACACTTCCAGGATGAATGGGAATATTTTTTTGGAATGATGCAGCAGTAGCTCTAAAGATTTATCAAATCATAAATGAGAACATCATCTGCAAAAGTCAACTCTGATAATGTGAAGCAGAATAAAATAAATGCAGACATCGGGCAAGGTCTAAAAAAGTTACGTGGCACGTGTTCTCAAAGTTTATGAATTTAGATTTTAAAGGTTTAACAAATTAACTTACCGGTAAATTTTTTCAGCTCTGGTCACGACTATAAACCTTCAGAGGAACTTGGGCTGATGCGGCAAGCAAATACAGATTTTCCAACAATTTTAGGGATATAAAAATCCAGAGGAAGTTGATTCCTAATGACACACGAGACTAGCGCATTGACAGTCAATTGTTTTATTCTAATTGAGAAAATAAGTTTATATTTAAAATAAATACCAGGTCAACACAGCTGAAAAGTGGACAAACAAAGAATGTTTATCCTGGATTCTGAGCACTGCTGGCAGAAAAATCCATTACCACAATTTTCATCTACAACACATGATTGAATGTGACATTATTTATTCATTATTATTTATTATCTTCAGGATGAAAAGACCTTTTTGCATTAAACTGGAAGTAGAGAAATTGTACAAGACAGTACATCATGAAGGCATCTATTCATTACAGATTTCATTTTTGTACATTAGCATGTTTTTATGTACCCAGTTGATTCCTACATGCTTTTGCTTGATTTGTTTTTCCTGTGTTGCAGCTACACATTTCAGGACACTTAACATTGTCCTGCTGGTTTATAGGAGAGCTTTTCTGGGCTTTGTTTGACTCTGCATATTTGATCTTTCACTAAACTTCAACATTATTAATCATATTAAATCTTCTCTAGTCATGTTAACGAACATAACTAAATATCTGACTGAGGTTTTAATTAGACATCGTGGATTTTTGAAAATCTGATTTCTAGAAATGAAACAGAAGTTTAATAAATTCTTGTGTAGAGATCAAGAAGAGATCAGTTTACATGCAAGTCAACACTATGGGAACTCCCTGAAACCATCTAGTATTTCTACCAGTTTGAAGCTCACTGGTTCTACTGGTTTCCCAGCATTCTTGCTCCCGTGTCAGCTCTGAAAGACCAGAGTAAAAAATGTGGCGTGACTCTGATAAAAGCTAACATGCAACTAACAGCCTTTAACATTTCCAGCCTCTCCCACGCTGACCTCGGGAGCACAGACGCCTGCGCTCATAAATATGGTGCTCATCTAATTATTTGTCCCTTCGAAGGTAACAGCTCATAAGTCATCAACGTCACACTGGGGACATGAAGAAGAAATACTGGTAAGAAATAAAGTACAGTTACAAAGGAAAGCCGGGTTTGGAGATTAACCACATGTTGTGAAGGTCATAATTTCATACACTCGCAAAGAAATATTTTAAATTAATCATCATTTTTCAAACTAGAAAATCGAGTCCTGCAGGGNAAAAAAAAAAAAAAAAATCAAGTCCTGCAGCAATTGTTTGAGAGAGCAAGACAGCAGATAAATGGCTCAAAGCCAAATTATTTATGTACAAAATCATACATGAATGAATCTCTCAAGCACCTAGAAGTGCATCTGCAGCACAGAGGTCTCTCAGTACATTACAGCATTTGCAACTTTATCTCGCTGCTTCAGAAATCTAGAAAAACCTAGAAAAACAACATTTACAAGCCAACCCTTTAGCAGCTGACCTCCAGTTTTGGCACATGCTTAACTGTGGATGTTCAGATTCCAGTCTGCGCCATCACAGACAACAGCTTGTCTCATTTGTTCCCTTTTTACGGTCTCTGCTGCACAGAGTCCAGACCGTGTGGCTTCAAAAGAAAGTGAACATGGTGAACTGACCTGCTTCAGTGCAGTTGATCAGAGGAGTGAAACAGCATTCAGCAACACCTCCTGGTCCTCAACAGTTCTAACTATCCCACCTGATCAACAGCTGGCAATTGTTCGTTTCCAGGGGTGTCCAGTGGTTCTTAAGGGGCCTGCAGCCCTGCAGGTTTTAGATGTTTCCCTGCTTCAACCCACCTGATTTAAATTAAATGGGTTTTTCTCAACGGCTTGTTGTAAAGTGCTGCCCAAACATGTTAAGCCATTAATCTGATTCAGGAGTTCTGCAGCAGGAGGTATCCAAAACCTGCAGGAACGCAGCCCTCGAGGACCAACCCATACCGCTGAGGACCACTAGGCCAAACATCTCTAACAGACTCCCTTTCAGAGTGGGTAAACTTCTTCCATACTGTGTTGCCGTCTGGGTTCACTCCTTTTGTTCAATGCTGAGGTTTCATTTGGCAAAAACCATTTCTCATTAGTATTTTATTTACACAATTTTAAAACTGGTGTTTGCTCTTGTTTTGATCTACATATTTTGCTTTGGTTTTAAGTTCTCACGGTTTCTCTGTTTTTGAAGACAGAAATTCTCCTTTTCTGAAGCCTGTTCCTTGTAACTGCAAGGTTACACAAAATAAGTTTCATTATTTCCATTAATGGTGTTTACTTCTGTTTGCAGACTCTCAATGTATGTGAACTTCCCTGTTTGCAGACCAGATGTCGTGATCTAAAGGAGAAAAAAAAAAGTGTTTTTCAGCTTTTTTTCTTTTGTTTTCTTGTTCTGAATTTGAATCAAGCTGCAGTAAACTTGTTTCTTCCCACATCATCTGTAAACTGGAGGACATGTGCATACCCAGCACATGTAAAACTCTTCCTTGCTCTCCATTTTCTCCCCCTTTGGATTCACTTAAAATTTTATGCAGCAACAATTTAATTTCCCAAACAGGATCAAATAAAACTTCCCTGCATAAAACACCTTCCAGAAGCTCCGCCACAGCATTTGGTGGAGCAATAAATCCCCATATACCTGACATGGCTCTTGACAGGTTAAGTGAGGTGCTGATAAACGAGGTAAGGCTCTCTCTTTGGTCAGAGACACCACTTTTATAATAAACAATGGACTTAAGCAATTAAAACCAAAAGAACTCCAAAGTTAGCATCAAGGGACGTCTGATCCTGCAGAAAGCAGCAACGCAGTCTGGTGGCAGAGCTGTTTACGGAGTCTGTCTCCCTGCTTGCACTAACACATGGTGAGTTTCCAAGTCTCTGAACCACAGGAGGCAAATGGATTTTGACATGGAGATGGCAAGCGCTCAGATTGATCATCTTTGCCATTTGAATAATCAGCTTAGTGCATGGCGAGAGAGCAGCACACAGGGAGCACACTGTCACTCTCTTATTATAACTCATAAAAGGTCAATGCTTCAGTCACCACAGCTCTGGTTCATCCAATAGTTTACACACTTTACTCAGTCTTTCCTCCCCAGCTACTGATTCACAATCAAAATTAAAAGCAGTATTATATGTTTTGTTTTATTATTATTTATTACGTCACTCTGATACCCAGGAATCCTGTAATAAACAGAGTTGGGTCAGAGCAAAGGGACCCAAGAGGCGCAGCTTGTTCTCAGGTAGTTTGTATTTCACTCAGGTTCCGCTTTGCTGTTTTTCTGTTTTCTGATTAATGACCAGGCCTAACAGGATAATTTCATTTTGAGGAAATGCGCTGAATCTTCAGCGCCGCCCCGTGTGATCCGAATGTGGAATTAGTTTGTTTTCTACCGGGTGAGATTGATCATTAATGAAGACTGGATACAGGAGGATTGATGTGCAGCGACAGACCAATTTACAGTTGTTTATGATGATTGAACGTTACTGAGTTTATTTATATAATTATTTTTTAGGAACAATGTTGAATAAGAGCTCCACATGAGCTTTATAGTGGAGCAGCTGTGCTGTGAGGCAGGATCATATATTTTTATGGAACAACAAGGGCTTACAGAAGAATAACGAAATGCCAGTTGTACGACTTTCTGCCAGCCGAGGAGCTGTTTACATCCTTTTCTGTCCACAAGGAAGCTGTGACAGTTTAGAAGTAAAGTGTATAAACTGAAAAAAAATCCACAGATGCTGTGTACAAAGTAAACCACATAAACCCATATTTTATTCCCAACAGAACATAAACAACATATCAGATGAGAGACTCTGCCTCTCTGAAATGCTCCTTTCATTCCCAGCCATCTTACTGACCTGCCAGTTAACCTAATTAGTTGTCCTCCAGTTGTTTTTTTTAATAACTGTTACTTTTACAACCTATTTTTCCTGCTCATTTGACCAGGTAGCCCCTTTTGTTGCCCCTGTTCCAACTTTTTAGAGACGTGTTGCTGCCATCAAATTCAAAATGAGCTCATATTTTCCATGAAACGATAAAATGTCTCATTTTCAACATCTGATATGTTGTTTATGTTCTTTTTGGAATAACATAGGGGTTCATGAGATATGCTAATGATTTCATTCGATTTTTATTTACATTTTACACAGCACCCCAACTTCTTTGGAACTGAGGTGGGTTGCATAAAGCAGCTGGTCCAGCCAACCGCTCATGAAAAATAAACTGTTAGGAATGATAAACTAGATGGTGAGAACAGTGAAGAAATCATACTGCAGACAATATAAGACTATATTTATTGGCAAAAGTATGCACCTTATTACAGCTGCAAAAACCTACTTTACGAGAATTGTGTGTGTATTGATGTTCTTAGACCTCTTACCCTCTGCATGATTCATATTTCCTACTCATAAGCTCTTTGTTTACAGTGACAACTCCTCCAGACCGAGCAAATCTCTAGCTTCTTCTCCACTGATTAACATACTTTCTTCAGATAAAAACTCCAACAGGGAGAAGGATAGGATTTGAGTCCATATATACTGGGTTTTACCTCATTAGGGGTATTTTTTAAATATTTTTTTTTATATTATACTTAATTTATAACTCTAAATTAAGTTAGGCTGGCAGTACTGAACCAATAGTTCAACACAACAACCACAACCTTAAAAATAATATATTTATCTGGGAGGATGCCGGAAGGTAAATGATCAAAGTTACAGTCAGCTCCAAGCCGGCTAACATGAATGCAGCTCCAAGAAAACAGGTCTTACTTTCAATTTTGTCTTATAGATTTTCAAATATGTCAGAGGTTATCAAAGAAGAGAGAACAGGCATCCGGTTCATTAATTGCAAAAGTAACTTTGGAGGAACTAGAAATGTTAATGGTGTTTTCATTTTACTTGAAAAACAATAGAAACCATCATGACTCATCTTGCTGTCACATACATTTGCACATTTTAATTTTGCATCCAATAAAATTATTCTAGCAGACTTTGAATTTGAGCAAATCTAATGCAAACTGATGCTGTGCTTTTGGGAAGAAAGAAAATGTTTAAACATGCAGAAGCAAACAGGGCTAGGCTAGCACCTACATGGGAATTAGGTGCATTTTAAAAAGATTGCGACATATTCTTTAAAGCATGATGGTCCTTGTGGTAAAGGGCACTGTCTGGCCTGTTGGAGTTTATTGAGGTTAGCTTATCTATCTGTTCTCATTGCACATGTTTGGAAACAGTACAGATAAAAAACTGTGACAGTAACCTACATTTGCTTTTTCTGCTGCATCACACTATCTACAGTTATTAATAGCTCTATGGAAAAGGCCACACTCACAGCTGATGAGTGTATTTCAAGTACCTTACAAGCTGGTGTTATTTTTCTCCAGCAGGCTATCATGATGACACCAAATGGGGATGTGAGACAGCTGCCAATCCCCTGGAGCTTTTTTCCATCTTTAGAAATACTGATAGACCAGCTGAAGTGGGGGGTGGGGGGCTTTATTAGGTGTGAAGTGATGCTAAGCTGCCTGTACCTTTGAGATGAGCTCGTCGTGGTTGGCCAGATGTGCCCGGCAGTGGATGCAACTGTATGTGCGGTGGCAGGATGGCAGGTAAGCCTGGAAGGTCTTAGACTTGGTCATCTTCACCATGTCAGTGGGGCAGGGCTCCTCACTGGCGTCAGGGCTGGCACTGGAAGAGTTGCAGCTCTGCTGGACTTGCTGACAGAAAAAACACTGGAAGATGCAAGCAAAAGCCGTCGTTGTTGTGAAGTGGGTGTGTGGTACGCTCCACACAGACACCACAGGAGAAAATCAAGCCTGTAGAGAGGGAAAAAAGAAGGGGAGTGATATGGCTGAGATGCACATGCCATACTTCCTATTTTTAGCACCCATGATGTTGATTGCATTTCCAATATGAACACAGCTCATTCACTGAAGCAATCATTGGATTACAATCATCTATTATTTGATTACAATCTCATGTTGTCCATGACTAACGTGGCTCTGTGGTGATGTAACTTAATATTGTAACAATTCAGAGGCCTCAGATCATGGCTCACTTGGTTATTATTCATAAGTAGGGCCACAAAACCCTTCCTTAACTAGGCTGTTATTTATTATGAATTGGCTGGAATTGATTTGACTGTAAAGTACCTGAGATGATATTGTTGTGAAGTGGTGCTAAACAAATAAAGCGGAATTGAATTGAAACAAGAATTGAGTCCAACTTGGCTGAAAGAAATCTTAGAATAGTGCAAAACTATCAGCATAGCAAGCTTAAGAGAAAGTAATCTATTACTTGACAATGACAGATGGCTAATTATCAATTTGTGGGATGGTTAATGTCAAATAAAAACTATTTCTCTATTATAAATTGATGGTCAGACCTAAAATTTGGGTATTATCCCTCATAGATCAGGATTTATCTGGTCTTTTTTTTTTTAAATTAAGGGTGGTTCTGTTTTATCTTTGAGGACACGCTAAATACATTTTCAACTTTAAAATGGCCTTGCTGACTTGTGTTGATGGCACAGTGACATTTATTATGTACATTTCTGAGGCCACTGTTGCCCAGCAACGCCCAGAGGCTGAGAAACCGCACTATACAACTTTTTTCCTCCAGGCCGCTGCACGACGTTTTCAGCTGAGTTTTACTTTTCGCGCCGCAACGACAGCTCCAGGACTGTACATAATAAATATGAATGTGCCTTCAAAACTAATATCTTTAAACGGCTCCTTTATTTATCTCGTCAACTTCATTATCTTGTTGTTTTGCTTGTGTCTGTGGGTTGCAGCAAGCAGCTGCTAAAAGGCATCAATGAGAATACTTGTTGTCTCCGTAAACATTACCGTCTGTGTGCGAAGAGGTCGTCTATTAGCAGACACTGAGGTTTGAGCTTATATCCGGAAGAAAGACTTTCTTCGTCTTTTTCTCTTGTTTTGACTAGTTTTAAAGTGAAGAGTGGAAATAAAGTTACATTTGACTTGATCCGGTTTGATTTAAACAGATCCAGTCACAGTTCAGTTTCCAGATAAAATCACATAAACTACAACCGAGCTTTGAACTTTATCCAGTTTTATCGTGTGCATGTATCAAAATGTTGTAGCATCTTACTAAATGAAGCTGCTCTTTTTGAAGGCTGGTAAATTTAAATAGTTTTAACTGCTGATTACTTCACTCACATCTCTGTGTGCCTGTAAACGTGCTGTGTCCAGCATTTTGGCCTTTCCAAAAAGCTCTGGATCGAGGTGGCTCTGCACTGAAGCAGACCCGGACCATCAGTTAGAGATTTGAAACTCCATCAAAAAGGGGAGACATTAACACATCAAGTGAGAAATAACGTCATTTTCTCATAAACCTGCAAACAAACTGTTTATGGGGAGCGAATTGACTCAATCTTGTAACAAATGTGTAATACATGATTTGTAAACTGTGTGTAACGTGTGGGGTTGAGGGTAAAAATCTGTGTGCATAAAAAATGAAGCACTTTTAATCCGATCAGACGTCCAGTCTGAATAAAAACGTGTCACGTAAACATAACATCTGATTCGATCGGCCTCGATCAGAAAGAATTTTCGATCCGATGGAGGGGCTGTAAACCTTTTCCCAATCTCATCAGCAGGAAAAAATGACCATGTTTACACTCCTTCCGATTGCTTTGTGGTGGATGTTGTCTCTGCGCAAGCTTCAACCACGTGGAGGATACGTGACGAGATTCAGAGAAGACGGCTGCCAAACTTTTTGTTAAAAACTGGAATAGTTCAGGGTTATTGAGCATTTTGACGGTCAAAAGGTTAAAAAATAAAAAAATTAAACCCTTATTCTTCCGAACTAGTAGGCAGCGCGCAAGGCAACAACATTAAAATCATGTTAAATGACCCCTGCTGGTCACTTTAAAGAATGCATTTTTAAGTATATTTCGTGATCGTTAAGCCTGGTACACACATACGGATTTTTCTAAATCTGAAGAGATTTTTTGTCTGTTAGAGACCCCACGCATCAAGATAAAAAAAAAACAACAGTTTTGATCGTGGTGGCTCCGATAATATAATCCCAGAAAAACACACATAACGACGCTGTCCCGTAACCGATCTACAATCTAGTCCTCCGAGTCAGAAATCTTGCATGGTAAAACATGATCTAACAAAAACGAAGAAGCATAAACATAGCAACAACCATGAAAACCAAGAAGAAGAAGAACCATGGCAACAATCGCTAAACACATCACCCAGCATAGCAGAGGACATACGTGATGAAGTAATGATGGTGGCCTTGCGACTATTATTAACAGAAAAATACAGAACTGGAAAAAATAAACTGGAGACGGTGTGAACACGGACTTTATATCCTTCCTTGCTCCCCAGTCAGCTCGCTCTCTGATTGGCTACTTTCCGTTCCACGTCACCATCCACACAGACACAACCGAGTTGCGGCTTTCCTCACAGACACGTAGAGTTTTGGTCGTAAATATTGAACATGTTAAATAGTTTCAATCGTCGGACACGACCCGTTTCGTAGCCAAATGTCAGGATGAATTAGCTCGTAACACCCGATAATCTTAATGTGTGTACCCAACTTTCCATGTGGGACTAAACAGCTCCTTTACCTTAGGAATTCACTAAAGCATGTTGCACAAAATATCTTAAGAGTTGCTTTTAGTTGAGAAAAATAAAGGCACTTTCAGACTTTTAATCGTTTTTATAGCCATAATTCTACATTTTTTATCTAGATAGTTTATTTTCAGTTAATGTTCTGGCACACAGATCCCCTTAAGTTTTTCGAAAAGAATATAAAAACAAAACAAAACAAAAAAAACTAACTGGACATTGACGGAAAGATGATTTTTTCCTGTTATTGAATTCATTTTGATGTTGCATGAGCACTTGCATCCCAGCATATGGGCCGACAGTCCTCTGGTGCACTGGTGGGAATCCAAACACATCACTGTCTGCACCTCCCCTTGTTTAAACTGAACTTAACTGGTGTTCAGCAAACCGGGCGACTGACACTTTGCAAATAACGCGGCACACTGTTAAAACCACTTTTCATTATGAGAGGAAGGTTTTGCTGGGGAGGAATTAAGGTCTTTTCTGTTATTATCTTATCTTAAAACCATACAGTGATTATTAGTTCAGCTGTGAGGAAGAAAGATCTGATTGTTAATGGTCAACAAATCATAAACAATGTTCCTGAAAAACTTAAAAAGTGGCATCCATCCCTCATCAATATCCAACAGGCTGCCTTCATAAAACATTCTTTTCTCTGAAGTTACATCATTTGTCACTATAAACTGTCCTGTTATGTTTAAGACACAATTTATTCCCTTAAGTTGGTTGCTAAGGTCTTTTTTGCAACAGTTTAACCCATTTTAAGGAGTTCCTGAAGTATTAATGGCTTTTAAAATATCTTTAAGACAAGACTTAAAGTGTTTTGAACTCCTTATCTCGGAATTTATCTAAAAAGGGATTTTGTGAAACTTGCACTTGGTTGTTTTAAAGGCATAATCACCACAGTCATAAACTAAAGATGTATGTATTGTGATTTGGAGCAATTATTAAGTATTTAACTGTTTAGTAAATGGACATTTAAGTGGCAGAATGTTTTAAATATGCCAGTTCCACCTGTAAAAGTAAAGAAGGCTTCAATCAGCAGCTGCTTGAATTGCACAATGGTATCAATGTGCGATCTGATCACGTGTGGATCAAGTTTCCGCCTGTTCACCTGTGTCTCCACATAGCCTCAAGCAACCAGAGATCAAATGTTGGTGTATGTAAATAAACACGTAGTTTACACATACAGGACATCTAGAGTGCCTCTTCTAGTGTTTATGCAAGATTTATGCATAGATTCAGATATTAAAATGTTTCAGCTGCTTGAGTTAATTTAAAGTTAAGTAGTCCTAGATGTTAAGCTGATGGTGCCATTAAACTTAAGCAGCAGAACAGGGCAGGACTTGTGGAAAACTAGAAATACTCTGAACCATCTGTCTTTTCACACAGTTGACTGTTACTTTTAAAATTGGCTGCAAATTATGTCTAACTGTTCAATAAGACAATTGTAGCCTTGCGACAACCACAAGTCATGTAAGTAACCGCCACTCTTTATGAAACTTGTGATGAGATTGTTCTACCAGACAGCTGCATCTTTTGTTGTAAAAACAGACGACATGAAGGTGGTGCAACGTGTCTGCAGAGCCACAAATGCTCTTACTTCCCCTGTTAACGACAACAAACACTTTTTCTGTGCACTCTGGGAGCTTACTGTCTCTACAAAACTACAACCAGGGTTTAAAATGTCAACTTTTCTTCTTTATTCTGCAGCTTCATGAAACATCTTTCAGAAGAGTGTTGTTTCATCTAGAACTTTAGCATCTCAGCATGTCAGAGTTTTGTTTTCATCTTTTGACTGACCCTCAAAGTAGCCTTTACCAAAAACACACTGCCCATGCAAAACAAAAGGTGCCTCATAAAAAAACCTCTAACTCTGCATCCCTGAGAGTGAAAACACAATGAAAACCAGCGACTGTAGAAGTTTCCAGCTGAACTCGATGTGCCGCAACAGGAAGAGAAGCCGAGACAGAAGCCAGACGAGAAAACAAAGGAGCTTCCGTAACTCAACAGGAAGCAGCGCTGAAGAGAAGCGTGGCGGCTCTGCAGGCGCATTTATATAAATATATAAACGAGGCTAAGAAGTTACAGAGCTGGCCACCGAGCCTAGTGGCCCCAGAAGAGCCATGTTTACATACATTGTGTATAATCAGCACAGGTGCTTGGGGCTTAATCCCAGCATGAAAAGGACAAAATCCTCTCTCTGAATTAGCCCAGTTTAAACCCAGTGGCACGTGAACGGGGAGAAGGTAAACACAAACGAATGCACACGCGTACATACACAGCAGCTTTATGAGTGTTATATCAACATCGGTGATTAGATGAGCTTTGTGCAGTGCATCCTCACAAAGAAAGAAAGGACTTCTCACGCGCACTCCTGCAGACAGAAAATAGCGAGCTATTATTCACGCGCGCGGACAGCTTGACATGACGCACACGCTTAACTATTTCTTCATTTAAACCCAATATAAAAGAATAAACAACGTCTGTATGGCTGCTGTCTGTTTTGTTTTCTTGTGTTAGTCATGTTGCTGAACAACGCATACTCTTGATTCTGTTCAATGTGATAGTGTTCATTTAAAAAGTTGTGTATTTTTCTTTTAATAGATAAACAACTGAGCTGAGCTATTTTTTAATGGTGATCTGAATCCAACAAACTTAATTTCCTGCTGCTGGAATTGCCGTCTCCTTTGTTTGAGCCATCGGATTCCCTTCATATTATGTTACTTTGGTATGAACCAACAAAAATCAACTTTAAACAGCTATATGAGCTCAGAGGACAGGTAACCCCGCAGAAACAGCTGATATTCAAAGTAACTGAAGTGAAAACAAAGAGGCAGCACAATGTGCGCCTCTGGTAACCGCATACAGGAAGAAGTGTCCAGACAAAGACTTGCTCCCCTCATCACAAAAAAACAATAAAAAGACAACACGACATTTGTTTTCACAGACATTCTTCTGGTTTAAATAACTTAATCTTGACATTACATGCATTTGCAATCCTCTTAATTCCTCATTTTCTTCCACCTACTCTTCTAAACGTGTTTATCCCCAACAAAGAGCACGACGCCAGCTCAGGCGCAACAGTGTGGCTCTGCTGTCTGCTTCCAAATTGTTTGTTTTCCTGAGCATTATGCGGACTGTGAATCCAACACGACATCAGAACCATGTTTAGCTGCTTTTCTTACGTTTTTTTTTTAGATAAACATCGCTCTGCTGGTGCTGTACTCACCACCTGGATCGGATCTGAGCAAATCGCAGCTCGGTGGAAAACTGCTTGCTGAAGAACGAACCAGATGGATGTTTTGTTCAGGTGTTGTTGCTTTTTGGAGTTAAATAAGTGATTGTCGTCGTCCCAAGTTCTGGTCCATGTGTGATGCTGCCAGATGGGGACTTATTGTTGTGTCCTTTGGGTGCTGACGGATCTCATTTTTCCCAACACGGGCTTTTGTTGTGTCTTTTGTGCGTGTAATGGACTGGCCTGGTTACTTTGGTAAAGGAACGTCACCATGTGGGTGGGAAAGGACGATGATTGACAGCCCGTCTAATCAATGGGGGACCGCGCTGCATTCAGGCTCCCGTAGAAAATATGGCAACCAGATTAGTGTTCAAGCGTATCAAGCCGTTTTTCTTAAGTTTTTAAAATAGTTTTTGGCCAAATTCAATATATACCGATATGTATTTATAATAGATACTTTACTAGTTTCGCATGCCAACCCAACTATTACAAGTAAAAAGTGACTTTTACATTTTTGACTTAATAACCAGTTTTGTAACAAGTATTTGAAAAGTCTTAATTTAAATGTTTAAAATCAGGTAATTAAAATGGAGTTAAAGGCCCCAAATCTCTACTTTCATATCCTCCAATGGACTGCTTACCACAAAACATAAACTCCATCTCATAACTGCGGTCTGTTTACCAGCATCAAACTCCAAGCTCATATTCCAGGTTCAGACAACATACATTCAATGTGTTATTGTTATTGCAGAGGACATTATTTCCCATGCCGCCTAAACGCGCCACCAAGGGGAGGAGGGAGCGTGCAGATACCAGGATGTGTAAATAAATACAAGATGATCATTTAAAAAAATCTAATAGCTCATTTCCCCGCTAAAATATTATTATTAATTATCATATTTGTGCTTTATATGTCTTACTTTCCACCTGAAGAACTTTGAGCCCCCCCCCCCCTTTTTTTAACATTTACAGTACATTTTTAAAAATTAATTTACCAAATCCACAACCGGATATTTCTACATGACAGCTGCAGAATATGTATAAGCTCATAACATAGAGAAGTGTCACAAGTGTCATAAGAATGCCAAATAAGGATGTCAACACTGGGCATCAAAAGATTATTTAAATGATTGTGGATGGTATTCTCACGTAGAAGCGCAACACAGCTCTCTTAAACCAAAACAAGCCCGCCCTTGTTAATTCTAGATAAATATCTCTGTAGCACGTGACAGACAGTTGCTATTATTACTGCTTTACTCGGATTAAATCAAACACACAAAAACTGCAACCTGATCGTTTCCTTCAGCAGCAGCTGCTGTACTGTTTACATGTGCAGCATCATTCTGACAATAGATTAAAAAAAACAAA
>CM047985.1:5163260-5177478 GCA_026261665.1 Melanotaenia duboulayi
TTTTAATGCTTTCTTTGCACCACCTGTAAAGCCTTTAAGGTTTTATGTAAAGCAATTTGAATTGTCTTGAACATGAAATGTGCTATACACATAAACGTGCCCGTCGCTGGGTTCTGCAGCCACTGCTTGACAGGAATATCTCAGCCTTTGCAGGTGTTTCCATAACTTGTGAATCCAGAGAAATATTTCTCACTGCTAGTACTCTGTTGCTACAAATCTCAATTTAAACATTACTTTAATAAACAAATACTAAATTGATTAATTACCTGGCCCTACAGTGTCAAATATAGAGAGCTGTGATTTTGTTTTACTTTTGTGAGGTGAGATAAACAAAACTAGTCATTTTTCTCTATTACTTGACAAAAAAAAGAAGTTTTTAGACACAAGCAATAAAATCTTTCACCATCTGCAATGGACAAAAGGAGGAAACCGACCAACAACTGCTCATCTTTTTCGATGTAAAACTTTTTATAAACCACTTCAGCAGCATTCCTTCATGATCTAACTGTTCATGTGGGCGGCTTAAAAAGGCAAAAGCACGCCACAGTAGCTTCTGAATATCATCACACAGGGTAATGCAGTGTCCTGTGATTGTGCTTACACTCTGTGCACACAAATTGATGTTTGTGTCAAGAGGCTCTGTGCACTCCCAACCTATGGAGCGTCAGTCACTGCAAAGCTTTGGGATGAGCATCCTTATCGTGAGCAAGGGGCAATTAAGACACAAAAATAGGCCTACTCTGAATATGAGAAACATCTGAAACAGACAAGTCTTACAATCAACCAGTCACCAAATTTTGAAATACCCCACCATCAGGTCTCAACTTGAGGAAAGACAAATTAAACACAAATTCTACTGAATTGTAACATTTTGAATTTTGAAAGGAGAGCTGCACCAGTTATAATAGCCTTATGATGGCTACTGGGTCATATTTATAATTAAAAGTGTTTAGAATTTAGCTAAACTCAGCTCTGCTACAGTACAGTAACATATGCGAATCATTTACATCACAGGTGTTGATATAAATGTCCATATGAGCCCACATATTTTCAGTAACGACACCCAGAAGCCTAAGTCTTTAGCCAACAAGTCTGGATCTTTGACTCAGTGATACCGAGTGTCACTTAAAGCCAGGGCTCCAGACCAACTTAGTGGCCCCTAACTTAAATTTTTAGGAGCGCATGCAGAAAATATAGGGGCGCACACCGAAAACGCCTTGCATAGCAAATACATTTCCTCTCATTTTCACTGTATTAGTGACAAATATTTAAACAAATTCTGAAATTACAATGTTTACAAATCACATTTTTTGTGCAGTAATTGACATAAAAATCTTATAGGCCACACTAATACAAGTAGACATAGAACTTGTCAAATTTGATAATATTCACTTTGTAGTCAGAGTAAAACAGCAACTTGCCACCATCATCCCCCCCATAGGGCTTGGTATGTACGACTTGTCCATGTAGTCCTGACAATAAACAGCTTCAGGGACTGATTCTCCTCTCCAGCCACTGTTCCCAACTCCTCAGTAAGAAAAATAGCTATTGGCTGTCCTAAAAGTCGCTAGAAGTCGCTAATTAGCATAATCAGTCTAGTATATATATTTGTAATGGATGCTGCCATAAAGAGGGATATAGTGGAAAAGGCTAAATGTTTAGAACAGCAATAAATAAATCAAATAAAATAATTCTGTCAATACTTTCTTTATTTTTAGTTCATTTTTTTTAAAGTGTATTTTGTTTCTTGATTAGGAGTCTGGAACATATCACAACACTTAACTTTTTAAATATTTTTGTCCACACTCTTCATTAATAGACAGACAGTAGATGAAAAATTGCCACCCGGCAGGTATGAAAACAAAGTTAAACCACATCCATGTGTTAACGCTTGGCTTGCTTTGTGTTGTTCCGTGTGAGTTGCAGAAGAGGAAAAATATGGAATATGTTTCACCACCAGCTTTGTATGCTAAAGAAAGGGTAATTGCACAGTAACTGGGTAAAATTACATTAATGTTTACCTAACATAACGCTGAAAATTAATGTTATGCCATTTTCAAAATCTTAAACGCTTTTCTGATGGATAGTTCAAACATAATCAACTTGGTGTGAGGTTTTTCTGTCGTCAGTGTGCAATGGCCTGTGGAGAGCAGATTTGATTTCATATACACTCTTTTTCTTTTATTTTCACTGTTACATCTGGAAGTTAAAAGCTAGCTAGATGTTTTTCCCCCAGGTTCAGATGAAAAGCTCAAAAACGTTTTTATTCGGTAGAGTACAGAAAGAAGCCTCCCAAGTCCAGGTAGCCTATTCCATCTTTTTCTATAACAGAAATTCAGAATTATTTAGTATTTATAGTTAATTTTAAGATCTACAAGGAGTGCTGTGTGATTTTATACATTTGTGAAACTCAATAATCTTAACTGGAATATCGTGTTTTTTCTGGTAATAATCGTACCAAGAGAATCTACAATTATGACATCCCTTTTCAGCTCTGCGTCAAAATAATTCTGGAGTAAAAATAATTATCTCTAGCTCCTATCAGCATTGACGGTAACATAAAATCCAGAAGCACATCCTAATTTTCAATGCCAATGGACACTGATGACGTTTTCCTTTACATGTTTACAGTCTGTAACACGCAACATGGACACCATGAAACTGACAGCTGCACGTTGCAGGCGACCAGACTGGATCAATTCTACATGAATGCAAGTAGCTGGAAGGTTAACTGTATGCATTCTGGTCAAAAATAATAAACAAGCAAGATCATCTCAGAAAATTGTGCTGATTAAGAACTGTTGCCCAACACTGGCTGCAGCAGAAACGGCTGCTTGTATTCTGGAAGGAAGTGGCAGTGATGCAACTCCAGTGATGTTCATTGTGACTGTCATCACACTGTGGGTAACAGAATTACTTCTGCCAGAGAAAAGACTTTAACCAACTTGTCACGGTAGGATGTTTAAACATGATACTTTTGGTTAAAAAATATCATTGGCTTTAGCCATTGAAGAAAATAATGCATCAGTAAACCACCAATGGCTTCTGAAAAGAATCAGTTTCAGTGCTGTACTTATATCTTTTGGATTTAAAGCAGGAGTTGTCTCTGCAATGCACACTGCACCACTTTGCAGGCTGCTGCACATCAAAGCCATATGACCAACTGACTCAAAACCCACAGGTTTCATAAAGAAAACAAGACAAGTGCAAGTAGGATGAGGCACATCAACCCCCTTTAGCTGCGACCACAGAGAACACTTAAAAAACACTCATTTAGAACAAAAGGTGGTCTTTCAAATGAAAGAAAGCAAACTATAAAATGCCTGAAATATTAACAACAAAAATCATCCTAAACTGCTCTCTGCAAACTAAAGAGTTTTTTTTTTTTTAGATAGACAGGAAATAGGTTAAATCTAAATCATCAGTTTCCTGGAAGGCTATAAACACATTTATGAGCATATTAGAGTACGTTTAGGTTGCAAGGCTTTCTTCACACGTGTCCAGACGAGTCCCACATAACACAACATTCCAGAGCTGTAGGTAGGAAACTGGTCATAACACGCCCAATGCGGAAAATGCCCCTCTAATCCCCATTACTCCAAACTGACCCCTCAAATCATAAATAGGTGTTAATGAAACAGAAAATCCTATTATCACTTTGGTTACAGTGACACAGGATTGTCAAATAATCTTGATACAAACATTTAAAAGGGTTACTAAAGTATTAACCTTAATTTGAGTCACATTACCGGAAGCAGTACACAAAATAACCACTATGAGAAAGCGCCAGGTAGCAACGATGAAAACTGATGGGCTGTCTGGATGAAGGCATAATTACAAGTTGACAGGAACTGAAAGTTCATTAAAGGAAAGTAAAAAAAAAAAGAAAAAAGAAACATCACAGCTCTGCCCACACAGTTTGACTGGTAGGTAATCTCAAATAAAAAAAAAAAAAATGTTATGCGACATCAACTCAAGCCGTTAGCTCAGCGGACCACATGCCATGTGTTGGCGTGAAAAGGAGTTTTTCTGTCTCATTTTAAACAGATTTTACACACACAAAGTCTAGCAGAAATCCAAAATTCAAATAATATCTGACGCAGTGAAGGTTTTAGTCACATGACCGGCGGTTTCTCCTTCCAGAGAAAAATCACCACTGTGCTTGTTGCAATTACCAATTACATTTTGGGATAGCAATTATTTGAGATAATAGTAACAGTTTGTATAACCATTTTCATTTACCTGAGGAAACAGCTGGGTAAAACAGACAAACATCATTTTCCACATCGTTTTCTATCCTTTAATGATGTAATCTGGTTGCATGCCTGTCCTTTGTTGTGGATGTGTCACATATGCCATGTGCTAATTTTATCTAGAAAGCCTTAAGTGCAAAGAGATGTTTATTTAAATATCATTTATGTTTCTGTATTCATTTTCAATAAAGGGCTGGTATTCTTTGTAATGGTTGCAAATGNGGGCTGGTATTCTTTGTAATGGTTGCAAACGAGTGCAGATCCTTATAGGCTGTAGGATCCATTTAATTTGAGTCAGGTGTGCTGGAGCAGGGAAATTTGGAAAACCTGCAGGATTGTGGCTCTCAAGGACCGCCGCTGGCCACCCCTGCTCTACAGAATGTGAACAAACAAGTACAGAAGAGTTTTTTAAACTGAGATCACAGTGATAACAAATGTGATTGAGTGTACTGAGTTGATTTTCCAGTTTAAAGACAAAAAGATGCTAACCAACATGCAGCGCTCTGCTGTGTGTGAATTCAAGTTATCTAAAAGCACAAATAAAACCTTCCCCAACTAAAAGAACTAAACTGACGCTGTCTGACACAAGGACAAATTATGTAATAAGGTAAAGTGTGCACAACATAATGCCAACTGCAAAGAAACCACAAATGTGGCTGTTTGTGCAAGATTTGTAAGATTTAACATACTTCATTGTGAAATGCTGATCAGCTATCTCATAAGACACATCTAAGCATGTGAATTTAAAATAATGGTGTTACATAAACAGACCAAATTTAACTAAAATATGGCTTTACGGTATATGCATTAAACATTGGTGTATTAATCAAGACATTGTGAGGGTTTGTCCCCTTTACTACACTCCCAAAATCACATTTCTATATAGAAACTACTTTCTGCTAGAAATTCCTTCACATATTGCTAGCCATGAGCATCATCAGCTACTGAAATAAATGTACAAGAAAAACCCCTTGAGATACTCCCACAATACATTTTGAGGCATATTATGCAACACCGAACAAATCTAAACAGCGTACAACACCATCTGCAAGGAAGCTTTCAAATTTTAGGACAAAAATAGAAAATTTAGTGCAAGTTCACAGATAAACCCACATATTTAACAATTAACTGCGACTTTAACAGAAAGTTATCAAACATTAATTGAATTGATTTTTTTTTTTTTTTTAAGTGGAGGATTGAGCCCNCAAACATTAATTGAATTGATTTTTTTTTTAGTGGATTGAGCCTATTTTGTAAAAGCTACTGGGAATTATATGATTTAAATGGCTTTACATTATCTAAGTAGAGGAATCAATAAAAATAAATAAAAAAAATATTTTCCTATAATAATAAAAACACTGTTCAGTGCTGATAAACGCTAAAAGTAGCTCCATAAAGCAAACTTCCAGGTTACGCTGGTGATCCATTTTTCTCACAAACCGTTTTCCTTTCTTTGGCATCGGCTTGGCACTGTTGCTTGCTAGCTACATGACATTTAATTACTATTAACGTAAAACATGCCAGTTAGCCTAAACGGCGTCGCTGGTGGAGGAAAATGGTGTCAGGAGTAAAAACTGCAAAAAGCTATGTGAGTGAGATGAGACTTCGTGTACACTTACCACACCATCCCATAGGCACCCTCCCCGATGTAAGAGAGGTTGGTGTACCGAGGCCCGACGTCGAAGGCCTGCCCGCGGACCAGCTCCGTTCCCGGTCCGGGGCTGGGGCCGCAGCCAGCAGGGGCAGACACCGCAGCTGTCGCCATTATGAAGACTTGTTTTCTACAAGGCTATCAAATAAAAAAAGAGCGCAAATCGGTCCTAAAATTGTCTGTTTGTGTTTGATTATCCGTCGCCGCTGTGACTGGAAGAAGCCTGAGAGTGGGGCAGAGGCCTTCTCTACGCGTGGAGTGTTTTTCTTTCCGTTTACTTGCGTTCAGAGCGACCACACCACTGCTGAGCTGTCGCAGGGAGGCAGGCAGGAGCGAACAGCCGCTGAGAGGCTGATGCTGCAGGAAATAACGGAGGCGGTCACGTGATCCTCTTTTCTGTTTTTTTTATTCCTGTTTTTTTTAATACATGGATGACCAAAGCCAGTTTTAAGACACCAGGCAAAAGTTTTGTTTTAAGACAGCCTCAATTTCTTTCTATTTTGCTCCAGTTTTATTTTTAAGTCTCTTCTTCTTTCTAATTTTCTTTTTTTTTCCCCCAATTTCAACTGACTTATGAATCATTCTAGCATAAAAAGGGCAACTAACTTAATAGATTAATCGGTGTTGTGTGGATTTAGTAAAGACTCAGTTTAAATTATATCTTTACCAAACGTGGATATCATCTGAAAATGAATTTCTTAAGGAATATGAGAAGAAAAATCCAGTCAAAGCCTGACAGGACCTGAGATATGCTTCTGAACCTTGAGATGATCCATGTACTTACTGTTCCCTTTGGTCTTATCAGAAATAGTTTCTCCATGGAGGAAGGATGGCTGTCAACAAGCCATTCTTAAGGAAGGGAAACGGGGAGATAAGGCTCTCCAGCGCCTGATCTTCAACATAATTGAAACAGCGTAGGATCGTCTTGAAAGAGAACTTAAAAAACAACAGCCAGCATCCAAAGATGAGCTTTGGAAAGCCCTTCAAGAAGCCCAGAGAGCTATTCCTGCAAACTACTTAAAGAAACGAAGAGAAACCTTGTCTAAGGGTTCAGACTGTGTTGAGGAAAAAGTTTGGTCATACCCAATATTAACTTTCAAGCTATAATGCATTACCATAGATGTTTGTACTTTTCAATAAATTGCTGCACATATAGTTTCAGTAGCAATAAAGAAATGAAGAGTGGTTGAGTATACATCACTTTCTTTTTCTTTTAGGATTTGGGAGGGAAAACAAACACTTTAATTCCTCAAGCTCCTCATTTACATAATTTCTACATACTGTATGTACACATTTTTACATAACAACCTCTCTGATTTTGTTAATTCGTGGCCAGATTTATAAATGTATTACATAACAGACCATAATGTGGTTACTAGGGCACTAGTCCTAACCTTTCAAACATTTCCCGGCACACAAAGCAACATAAATGAGATGCATGAGGAACAGGTGCCTCTTGAGATTACAGCCACAGAACATGTGAGCTCTGCAACCATTTTATGAATGGGTTGCATCTTTTGTTTCCCATTAACCTCAATCTGGCTCCAGTAAAACCAGTCCAGCCTGTTCAGCCTAAGCAACAATCAGAAACCCCAAATAACTCTTTTATCATCAATGATTACACAACAAAATACATCTTATTGTCACGTGTTATCAGTTTTCAAAGATGTAGAGCACACTATACCATGACATAAAATAAACGATTGGGGTGTGGAAGGTCTAAGGCATGATATATGAAGTATTATAACCTTTAGTTCACATAGGTTAAGGAAGAATGAACAATAACAATGGAGGTTTGGGACCTGCATTGTCATTGTAGTAATGATAAACACAGTTCTCTATTGTTGTGTGTGTTCAAGGTTATGGAACCTTATTGTCTTTTCTCAGTTCTAACATTTATAACAATAATAATAAAAATAAAAGTCACCCAGTCCTTGCCAGGTCTCAAAAGTAGTTAGACACAACCTTAAATGAATTAACATAACACACTGTGTCATTGTTTGCTGAACAAAAAGAAGCCAAAAGGCAGAAGCAGCAAGTATGTCCTTACTGCTTCAGTGAAGCATGAAGGAATTCTGGGGAACAGAAAGACACCAGATCATGTTAGCTGAAGGTCACCCAAATTAACATTATATTGTTGACACTGCTAAAACAGTGTCAGAATCCATAGTTTTCTCTGGACCCCTGCCAAATATAACCAGTCATGACATGTTTAGTCCAGAAAACATTGTGGCCACTAATCTTAGCACAAAACATAAGTAAATGAATGTTTGGTTGGATTATTTCTTTATTGTATGAATGCTTTGTGTCAATAAGTTGACAATGCTCTTACACGAAGTAGGATTTATTAGAGACAACCTGCAGAATTTAGGAGTAGAGGGGATGGATGACCTCCCTCCAGTCCTGACCTGATCTCCATTGAACATTTATGGGATCAGCTTGGGCGTAATGTCCAAACTACTCTTGGCAAAACAAAGCAGGAAATCTACAATAGATCTGCTGAAAAACAATAGAATCAAGGCGTTGCAATGATCCAAAGTCCAGACCTCAACCTGATGGAAGTGCTGTGGAAGAATCCTAAGAGGGCTGTAACATTACAAATGAACAGTGAGAGTGTTTTAACCACAGAGCAGAAACTTAATCATTTTCTTGGATGTGAAATAGAAGTGGATGAGCAGGAGAAAAGAAAAACTGCTCATCTGACTGACTGCTGCTTGATAACATCCACACCTGTAGGTGGCAGTGTGGGTGAAAGCCTGAGAGAGGAAGCACACTGTCAAGTTGGAAGAAGTTCGTGATAACATCTTTTCCTTTACAAGCTTCTCGTTAAAATGTGCCTAAACTTGTAGTTTACAAGCAGGTTGACTGATTGAAAGAGGTAGAAGAAAATGACAAAGAAAAAAAGTAATGTATCTTTGACCATGAGCTACTTTTAATTAAAAGTTAAATTACATTTGCTGATAGAGAAGTAACTGAAAAAATATTCACTGTGGGTTTGCCCCTATGGTTTGCCCTCATACAAAGCAAAATGCTTAATGTTTCTAATCTGATTTTCACGTGCTGCAGATGGAAATCACCAGAAAAACGGTTACTTCTCTCCATCTGCCAACAAAACTCAAATGTTCTGTTTCTTAAACATGACAATGAGTTTATCAACATGGACTTTCAATGACACCAAGAACTGAAGCAGTTCTGGAGGAGAAAGGCAGTCCAACCCGGTACAAGCAAGGTTGTCCTTACAACTGATATTATTATGAAAACAAAACCGGATACAGAAATTTTTCTGCCACTAACTCGACCAAAGCTCGTGCGCTGCCCTTGACTGTCACTGACGCACGTGAATACTTGCTAAGATGTGGAGCTGTTTGCTAGCACCATAAACCCGGTTAAATTCAGGGGAACTGAACTGTAGATACATAACCGTGTTGACCTCTATTCATCAGCTTCCAGCACGATTCGGATAAAATGTCCGGTACCGGTAAATCTCTGCTGTTTTTACTGCGGTGGGGTGTTTCAGCAACACGGCTAACATTACCGACAGTGATCAAAACAAGAAGCTCCATACCGTCCATCAGATGCGGCTTCGTTCAGCAGCGGACCTGGACCTCAGCGACCCGGACGGTCTGTCCCCGGGCTCTCTGTCAGCTTCAGGCCGCAGTGAGAAGCAGCCAGCTCGGCTTCTGCACCAAGGTTTCTACATGCTGATAGATATCTGACCATAACTAGAAGAAAGTTCTAGGATCATTTTTGTATTTACAATGATTCAGTCTCTGTTAGCATCATATTGTAGTTGTATTGTGTACTTATACTGCTGTTAATAGTTTACACTCTTAATGTTGTACGGAGGTAATTCCCAGTTCTTGTACTCAGCCTCTTGCAGGTTAATTGCTGGGATAGACATTTATTAATTGGTGGGAATTCTCACTTATTATTGTTCAGTTGTACTAATCCGATGCAGGTTATATCTGAATATTAATGTTTTATCAGACAGAAACGCCTTGTGAGGATGAATACCCACCACTGCCGGCCTACCAGTCGGTTCCAGAGACCACCAAGGATGTGTACATAGTGCAGGTGAAAGGTCTACCCTGGTCATGCACATCACAAGACCTCCTGCAGTTCTTTTCAGGTGACAGTCTTTAGAAACACTCTTTTATTTATCTCTGTCCAATATCAGACAGAAACACTTTTTTTTTTAAAGGTAGAGACTTTAATGTAAAAAAAATGCTGTTCTTCAGAGTGTAGGATTCATGATGGGGAGAAGGGGATCCATCTAACAGTGGACAAACTGGGAAGGCCATCAGGACAAGCCTTCATCGAGATGGAGCATGAGGACGACGTCAGAAAGGCTCTGGAGAAGCACCGGCAGTACCTCGGTCCACGTTATGTTGAAGGTGCGACTGACTGTGGCTCTTGTCAGCTATATTTAGAGCTGTGTCTGCAGCCTGCAGTCCTCTGTAGAAGCATACTGATCTTTTTCAAAAAGCTTACAAAGGACACAACATGAGTTTGTACAAACATATAAAACAAAGACAAACATCTAATAATTTAGGTGTGCAACAAGGTATATAATTATATTACTGAAGGTAAAAGAAGCCAGAAGGCAAAACAGCAGCAATAGAAACACGTATGCAAGCGATAACGCTTTTTCAAATGATATCCAGACTCAAAACCGTTGCAACAATAAAATCAGTAATAATAATAACAACAGTCATNCAACAATAAAATCAGTAATAATAATAACAGTCAATAATAACCTAGACCCTGCCTGGCAGGATCTAGTTAAGCAGCTCAAGTAATCTGCTTAGGTGGGTGCCACACCACCCATAGCAAACCAGACCGCCCCACTCTCCACCTAGTGCTCAAACCTCCATAACCCATTCCCACCAGCATGTCACACCGAACCTATGGCTAGATTTGATTGTGTTAACTGTGGCGGATTCTCTCCAGACTAGTGTGATGCATTAAAAACTCTGGTCAGTGAGCGGTCTTGTCTTGTAGCGGGCAGGTGTTCAAACAGGGGCTCTTACAAGACTAGTTTCTTTATTGTTTTGCAGTTGTATTGTTGATAAGTCACCTAGAATACAAAGTTCTGGGGATAAAGAGATATTGTAGTTTAATACTGGTGATAAAGTAACTTGTGTACAGTGCCAGGTGGCATGCAAAGCATAATGATCACTATCTCAGCACTCCAGTACTTGTTTTAGTTCAGGAAGTGAACAAATGAGAGCCTCTGCCTTCATTTAGTAATAATAATAATAATTTCTCCTCCATTAATCCCAGTTGGGAAATTAAGCTGTGTATTTTACTTATCTTTAGATTTTACTAGCGAGCAGAGAGCTGCCACGTTTCAGTGTCCAAGGAGCATTTGGGATGTGAAGAGCCTTGTCCTTGTGCTCAGAGTGGTTCACTGGACTTGGACCACCTCTGCTACTAGGTCACCACTTCCCCCAGAACATCATAAAGCTGTATGCCAGAAATGACATGATGAAATTTTAGCATTGTTGCAGAAAAGGACAGGGAAAAGCAACTCGAGAGCTGCAGTCCTGCAAGTTTGAGCTGTTTCCTTGTTTCAAACCACCTGATTCAAATGAATGAGTCACTGAGGAGAAAGTCATTTAATTTGAGTCAGGTAGAGCAGGGGAACATCTAAAACCTGCAGGGCTGTGGCTTTTTAGGACTGGAGTTGCCTAACCCTGTTTTAAAATGAGCCATTTACATCAAGTTGCTGTGGGTCCACTTTATTGGCAGCTGGCTGAATTTTTACTATGGTGTCCCTGAATGGACAAACAACTCTGTGTGTAAAGTGAGAACCCTCTGAGCTTTAAAACAATACCGGCTTCGATAGGTGCTAGAACACGGTTTAAGTAACGCCTTAAAAGCACATAGAAGAAGACAGTACACATGAAAACAGTGTTACAGTAGTTACCTGTAGAGAGGCCACCAGATTCACTCACACATGAAAACATGTTCGGTTTATGTTGGGATTGTGTACTCGGCTGCAGCAGCACACAAAAAAGCCAATTAGCTAACGGGTTTTCATTCTACATTTCCTGGCTTGGAGGCAGTGCAGGGATGAATGCACCACAGAGCACAGTGGACTTCTGCAGAAGCTTTTTCAGGTTATGAAGTTTTGGTTGACTGGTTTTGATATAAAGAGCAGTTTGGATTTTATGTGAGCAGAGGTCAAAATCTGTGCACTAAAAGTTATTTGTGCTACTGTACTGTAATGACTCTTCACTTCCTATGTGAGTCTATTGAGGTAAGGATGTTTCTCTGTAGTGTTTTTAAACATGTTTTAATATAGTTTACTAGTAAAAAAACAGTAGATGTTAACAGTAGCGATGCTCCCAAACATGGTGGACAAAGCCCCAGTGCCAATAATGTAACTCATCAACTTATGACATCGTGTCTCATGAGGTTTGATACATAAGAAAAGAGAAGCATGGCCTTCTTTAAGTCATTAAATCCAATTAGGAGCTAAAATTTCCAAGAAATCAGTTAGTTGGAGTATTGGAAGGAATGAAAGCGAGAAACATTTTGAGTTTGCGTTTTGGTGGAAATGCATTTTCATTTGTGTAAAATTTTATTGTCTTAAAATGAGCAGCTCGTTTACAGAGACAGCAGCTGTTGCCCTTTTTGCCCATTTGTCATGCTGCACCATCTAGAAAGGGGGAAACTGCACTAGTTGGGTATTTATTCATGTTGCTACATCTTTTACACTGGACTTCTTCCATCTGGTACCAGTGTGGCTTTTTGTGGAGGTTTAATTTTGTTGCTTCTTTGTTTCTATGATCTCAAGATGATGGATTTTTGTTTTTCTTTAATAAAAGACATTTTTCTGGAAAATATTCCTCTGATAAACCAAGGTACTCTGTAGGCATACAACACTGACATGAGCCCATCTGAATCATGAAAACCAAACACTCATGTTCCGTTTTCAGTGTTTGAAGTGACGAACACCATCGCTGAAACCATACTGAAGACCACCGTCCAGGCTCCAGCAGACGACGGGGTGGTGATGCTCAGAGGGCTCCCCTTCTCCTGCACCGAGGACGACATTGCCCACTTCTTTTCAGGTATACTACCTGTGTAGTAGCAAAAATCTTAACTTTAAGAAAACAACGTAACAGTTCTCTTTTTCCAAATTGTTCCATCTGGAATGACTTGTTATTAATTCTGTGTGATCATCTGTTATTGACTGCAAAAAATATAATTTTTTTAATATACCATAAATAAGGGAAAATGCTGTATGCTTTACAGACCTCCTGTGTTGTGTTTGTGCAGGTCTGGATATAGTGGAGAATGGGATCACCATCGTCACAGACTTCAGAGGAAGAAATTCTGGAGAAGCTTATGTTCGGTTTTCCTCTCAGGAAGCAGCTGATAAAGCTTTGCAGAAAGACAGAGAGCTCATAGGACACAGGTAAGATGCTGTGCTTACAATCTTGCTCACAATATCTCAGGAGATAAATCAAAATAAAATAAATTTATTTTTATTTATTCTGAATATCTTAATTTATATATATATATTCATTCATTCATTCATTCTCTGTACTGCTTAGTCCATTAAGGGTTGCAAGTAAGCTGGAGCCTATCCCTGCATTAACGGGTGAGAGGCCGGGTACACCCTGAACAGTTCACCAGTCCATCGCAGGGCCAACACATAGGAGACAAACAGCCATTCACACTCGCACACACTCCTAGGGAGAATTTAGATCGATTAACCTAACATGCACATCTTTGGACGGTGGGAGGAAGCTGGAGTACCCGGAGAGGTTCGAGGTTCAAACCTCCCCCAGCCCAGCCCAGGTGGGTCACTGGGGTCCCCCTCTGGAGTCAGGCCTGGAGATGGAGGCCTGGAGCGCTTTGTGGCCGGTCCTTTGTCCATGGGGCTGGGGTTGGGCTCAGCCCGAAAGGGAGGAGAGTAAAGTAATGGCAGTAAATCAGAATAGTTTCTGGTGAGGGTTGGACTCCGCCAAGGCTGCCCTTTGTCACAGATTCTGTTCATAACTTTTATGGACAGAATTTCTAGGCGCAGCCGAGGTGTGGAGGGACTCAGAGTAGAGTCGCTGCTCCTCCACATCGAGAGGAGCCAGATGAGGTGGCTCAGGCATCTGGTCAGGATGCCTCCTGGACGCCTCCCTGGTGAGGTGTCCTGGGCACGTCCCACCGGAAAGAGGCCCCAGGGAAGACCCAAGACACGTTGGATGGACTACATCTCTCGGCTGGTCTGGGAATGCCTTGGATCCACCTGGATGAGCTGGTGAATGTGGCTGGGGAGAAGGAAGTCTGTGTTTCCCTGCTTAGGCTC
>CM047985.1:5177539-5187796 GCA_026261665.1 Melanotaenia duboulayi
GATGGATGGATGGATGGATGGATATAATCGACTATATACTAATCCTGAAATGTAGCTTGAGCTTCTCCTCCTCCTGGTGTTTATACAGTTTGGTTGTTTTTGTGCTGCTTGTGATGCCTGCAGGTATATTGAGGTATTTCCCAGCAAAACTGATGAGATACGTTCTAGTTGGAGGAGGAAGACGAATCAAGATTCTTCTCATTTGGTGAACAGGAAGACAGTCTCGGCCTCACAGACCAACCACAGAACTGGTGAGGGAATTGTTTTTATTTAATAATTTATTTACTAAACTGTTTATCTTTAAATATTAAATTGGGGAAAATGCAAAACTTGATGATGATGTTAATGATTGTCTCCTGCATCAGTCTCCACTGAAAGCTCAGATGTGCCGATGCACTATGTCCACATGAGGGGTCTTCCTTTCCAGGTTTCTGGAGAAGACATTGTGAAGGTAACAAAACCAAAAATGGATGAACATGTCAGATGTTACACATAATGTTATTACAACATGTTTGTTCTCTTGCAGTTCTTCTTTCCTCTAGCTGTGTCCAAAATCCTGCTGGAATGTGGACCTGACGGGAGGCCGAGCGGAGAGGCTGACGTTTACTTCCGCTGCCACTCAGACGCCGCGGCTGCCATGTCCAGAGACCGGATGAACATGGGTACCTTAGATTAGACTTTATTATCTCGCAGTGGAGAAATTCACTTGTTACAGCAGCTCTTGAGCAAAAATAAGTGTTTTATTATTAATAAACTCAGACATATGGACTCGACACACGGAGGGCGACCAATGACAGCGACAGACGAAACTCATCACCACCCAGGTGAAACTAAACATATGGGACGCGACAAACGGCAGCAACAGTTTAGTAAATAAATTATTAAATAAAAACAATTCCCTCACCAGTTCTGTGGTCCAGGAAATTTGATTGGTTATGATATTGGAGGATATTCGAAGCAGTCCATGACAGACAAAGCTTGACAGATGAAGTCAGAAGATTTTGCCAGGATTGACAGAAATCTTGCTGTTTACGTTACAAAAGAAAAAGACAACCCTGAGTTCATCCGATTTTACAAAAAAGGAAACGGTATTCTAAATATCATCATTTGATGGCGGACTTCAAGGCGGATCCAGATAAATCCAGGACCTCTGTTCGACAAATTAACCCTGGCTCCACGTGGCTGCCCTTTTATTTACATCTCTATTATCTTTGGGTAAAGTATGGGAAAGTCAGACACAGAAAATGATCGTGTCTACGTGAACGCGTGCAACATTTCACATACATGAATGTCACCTGTTGCTTAGCTGGAGGAGGGCAGCGATTCTCACTTCATCACGCAAGTTCCAAAGCAAATGACTGGAAGAGAAACGACGTCGCATCCCGTGTGTCGAGCCCATTACAGCCAGCTGGTGGTTGATCAGATACTTTTACATTTAGCCATTTTAAACAGTCAAACTGTGTAAAACAAATATTAAAGATCAAGTCAGTCCGAGGTCTTTATGAGACCAGACCTTTCAGGTATGAACCTGTTGTAAATTTTTCTGTTTGATCAATGACATTCCAGGATTTCTCTTAATGATTGATTCTGCTTTCATTTGTAGGACGTAGATACATCGAGTTATTTCTGAACTCTCTACCAGACTGATGGGAAGAAGCACTCCATCACATACAGGTCACAAGATCTTAACAAAAAACTAAATTCTAAATGTTTTGATCTGTTAAGCTTTGTCATAAAAAATACAGAATAATTCATTTAAATCATCTTTTGTATTTTTTATTAAATATTTATTATTATTATTATTATTATTATTGTTACAGATGTTCTAAGTCCAGCAGGTGGGAAGTTACTGTATGTCATACTGTATTTATTCTCTTTTGCAGGTGAATGTTGACACAGATACCAAACCACGCAGGATTATGTTACTTATTCTTCAAACAATAAAAAAAAATATGAATTAATAAACATTCCTGGTGTAGAAGAAACAGTCTCTTTTGTCTTTTTATTAGTTTGTTCTACTGAGTCATGTTTTTCTGAGGGTAACATGTTGAGACCTTACGGTTCCTGATGTCAGTCTGATATCAGCCTAAAATGCCCTATTTTGGTGTAAACGTGGAACACAAAGTGGGAGGAATTATGTTATGTAAAATGAAGTATTTCATATTTTTCTTTAAAAGTTAAATTGTTGACACTGAACTTTCTGCAAAAGGAAGAGCCTCGACACATTTAGCCGTGCTTCCAGTTTCGAACAGAACTTTGCTGTTTAAGTGAATGAGTCAGAAAATAGATTTTAAAGTTCTGCTGCTGGTCTAGAAAGCTCTGAGTGGTTTAGGCCCAAAATACATCAGAAACCTCTTGACCCAGTATGAACCTACCAGAACCCTCGGGTCATCTGGATCCAGTTTCTTATCATTTCCAGAGTAAAAACCAGACATGGAGAAGCTGCATTCAGCTTCTAGTCTTCACATGTCTGGAACAAACTCCCAGAAAGCCTCAAATCAGCTGAAGCACAGTTTATTTAAATCCAGGTTAAAGATCCACCTGTTCTCTGCTGCATTTCAATAGTTCTTACTAGGAGTCCAGATCTGCATCTAGTTCTTTTACGATGAAATCTTAACTTTATTTCTTTATCTGAGCTTTTTTTCCCTGTTTTTATGTAATCAATTTTATCTTTTTTAATCTTTTTTCTAATGCACTTATATTTTTTTCTGCACCTTGCTGTAATGCTTTTGTTTTGTGTAAAGCACTTAAAATTGTCTTGTACATGAAATGTGCTAAACAAACAAATTTGCCTTGGGATGTGGAAATACGCATCCCTCAGGTTGACGCCGTACTATGACCACTGATGTGTTGTATGTTTGCCAATGTTTCTGCAGAGCAGGAACCTGCTGAAAATCAGTTTTGTTGAATCAGGGCCGATTGCGATTCGTCCGTCCATCCATCCATGCTTGTTAACACTATCTAATTAGCCAATCACATGGCAGCAACACTGCATTTAGTCATGTTCAGATTCAGAAAACTATTTTCCCATATGGGCAATTCATTTGCAGCTTACCACAAACACCAGTCTACAATGAAAGTGCAATGTGTAAGACATGATCAGTATATAACACCCATGGTATCGCTGGACAAATCAATACATTAAATAATCAACAATAAATACCAGTACAAGCTAAGACACCTGTCAGCTCAGCTAACATAACGTAATGACAAAAATAAATGTTATTTAAAATGACAGCTGAAGGATCAAAAGATGGTCAACTTCTCGCCCCATTTATTAGTGGGTCAGGCTTTAAAGGGTTAACTGGGGTCACCTGCTACCTTGTGATTGGTAGTTTTTGGTAGAGATGCATGATACCGATACCATTACTAGGTATCAGTCTGATGCTATGTGTGTGGACAAGTATTTGGTATTCATATGTTCCAATACTACAGAACCTGATTCTAATATGAAAAACTAGGGCTGTCAAAATTAACAGGTTCTTGCAAAGAGATTTATCTTTGATATGAATGCATTCAGTTATTAAAAACACAAAGTTATTACTCATATAACATTAAAAATCCAACTTTGTCATTATCTGTTTTGGGGCATACCGGTGCCTTGTTACAACTGTGATCATAATCCACTAAAAACCACTTTATCCTCCTTATCAATGAAGAGTCTGATAGTTTTAAGCCTTATAATTAGAGGATGGTGGCGGGAAGACCCATTTAAAATTTCACACAATTAACTCATGAAATCCTGCAAATGGAGCAGAATAAACAGTCGTACGCTGTTAAAATCTGGTAAAAGTTTATTGCTGATCTAAGGAGCAGTTTCATCTCACACAGTAATGAGCTCAACGAGAAAGCTGTTAAACATAAACACAGCAGCTGCACCGTCAATCCTGCCAGCAGAGCCTCTCTGTGATTTCAAGTTCATCCAGAGAAGACTAAACGTTCAAAGATCCAAATTATATATATTTTTTACACCACTTTATTAATGACACTTCTAACTGATGCAGATTAGTAACAGAAAAAAAAATCAGCTTTGTAAAGTTCCAGCCTTATGATTAATTAGTAAAACATGCTATCAAATTAGCATAGCTGAGCATAAAAACGGCACACACAGAAACTAAATCTTATCTGGCATTTGTTGAAAGCATGCAAACGGAAAGTGCAACAACCTTTCTTGTATCTGATCAGCTCAACTGGTGGAGTTTGTTTTAACCCTTAAACTGTGTTTCCCTTTTTCTGTGCAGCTCCAACATGTTGTAAGCTGCAGTTTTGGTGACTTGCTGTTCTTTTCTCTCAACTGTAAACAATTTAAACAGGTTTTTGCTGTATTTTGCTTGCTGAAAACAAAGTCTGGCTAGCTGCTAGTTGCTAAGCTAAGTCATGAGCAGTGGAACAATTTTCTCCTCCAACTCTGTCAGTTCTTCTGTATCTGATGATCTGTGCATCAAATACTAATACCGTGATACAACACCAGATATAAAGCTCAAAGTACTAGGATTTAAATGGTTGTAACAATATATAATACAACTTAAATATTTACCTTAAATTCTGCTTAACATGCTTAGTTTTCTGACTGAGAAATAAAACCAGTCATTTATTCATATTTATTGATTAAAAAGCTTTCTTACATACAGTTTCCACCAAAATACTGAAACTTTTAACAGGATTGTTTTTGGTATATATAGAATTTGTCATGATCGATTCTGTGAGAATTTCCCTGAACATGATGCCAGTTTGAGTACAAAAGCGTAAAAAAAAGATTACTATATTGGCACAGAAGCTCAAAATACTGACTCTATAATCCAGTTTTTCCATGTTTTATCCTTTAAAACGGAGCTTAAAATAACTGTTTCTAAACTTGCCATTGACTGAGATGATTCAAACTGCCTTTGTTTTTGGTATCCAAGAGCAGGTTTTTTACTTGTAGCGCCACATGGCAGCTAAATTTACTGATAAATACTCAGTGAACCAGTAAAGGCTGCAGCTGAGCTCCTCTCAGTTCCAAGTCATGAAGTCAAAGTGCTTTGCTTCATAAATCAGATCAATGCTTCTTTGTCCAAAGTGTCTCATCATCATCATGGTGAGGGTTCATGTTGGTGTGGAGGCATACTGCTGGAGTAACTGTGAGTAGCAGGAAGTGCACACCGTCTCTGGGAGGATGGAGGAAGGCAGCGGCAGCTCGTTGGAGACGCAGCCCTCGCAGAAAACGCCACTGCAGTTCTTACACTGTCTCTAAAAATGAAATAAATCAATAATTATTCCCTAAATCTCTGGTGCAGTTCATCCAAAAGGGAAATGTGTCATCTGACTAACGGGATGCTAAAGAGAGCAGCGACTTAAATCTAAGTCATTAATGGAAGTTTTGCAGCTCTGTGGTTCAGGTTAACTGCACAGGAAAATAAAAAGCTGCACAAAACACAAGAAATGAGAGACTAGTTGAAGAAGTCTGATTTTAGTCTTGATGCATTTTTGGTGAATTTCATCACTATGCAAATACCAGTATGATGTTTTTGTCCAGAACAAGAGGAGGTTTAACTCCACAGCATCACACAAAGAAAGAAAAAAATGTCCATTTTAATGGTATAAAAACTGAAGTGAAGGAGACGTTTATGCTGAAGGACATGCGGGTTTTGGAGTGACTTATGCTGCCATCTGTATTCCTGTTTGGATTGTTCATGAACATGATCTAAATACGTAGTTGGGAAGAGGGGGTCTAGTTTCAGGTCTTCAGTGTTGCATCCCTGCTTTTAGATCTCGGCCTCCTCAGATCAAGATGTCCTGTACGCTCTGAGGTGGTTCGAAACGAAGCATGAAGAGGTCAGGACGAAAGTCCATCTGAGGCCGTGGTTCTCAGCTGGAAAAGGGTGAAGCACTCGCTACATGTGGTGAGTGAGTCTTTGCCTCAGGCAGAGGAGTTTAAGTACCTCTGGACTTAGGATGGTTCTTACTAGGAGTCCAGGACAAATGGACTGGGGATTCACCAGGACTAATGGGGGATCTGAAGGACCAGTGCATTGTTGTGAAGACAGAACTAAAGCCTGTTTTTTAATCTTATGAGGTTTTTTATCTGGTCGAGACCTCACACGTGAAGATAAAACATCAGGCATTTAACAGTTTTGATCGTACTGTGTGTGGTGTGCTCCAATAATCTGATCACAGAACAACACACACATAACGATGCTGTCCCGCAACTCATCTACAATCTAGTCCTCCGAGCCGGACATCTCACGTGACCAAACGTGATTAACAAAACCGTAGAAGAAGAAACATAGCAACAACCGGAAAACACAACACACAGCACAGAGGAGGATATATAGGTGACGAAAATGAGATTGTGGATACATGCGGCGGAAATGATGCTGGTTGGGCTCAGGTGGAGAGTTCAGGTGAGGACCTCACACATATTTATTTATTTAGTTTGCTTTCACTCTGTAGCACTTTGCTGAAATGAAAAGGGCAAAATAAAATTTATTATTGTTTATCTGGAGGGACCGTGGCATAGAGCTTTGAAGGAGCTAGCTGCAGTGGTTCAGGCATCTGTTTACAAGGCTGCCTCCATTTTGAGAAACACTGCACTGGATTCTCCAGGAAATCAAAATTTTATGGGCCTGGCCCGACATGCAGGACAGACGGGTCACCCAAATTTAAAATAAATTATTACATGGTTCTAAAAATTGTTATGGATAAATCAAGACTAAAACTTTGTTTACAGGTTTTCTCAACCTACAGAGCGTTGGTGGGAGAAATGATGTCTCACAAGGGAACTAAACACCGAGTCCAAACATTTTAGAAATGACAGCTTTAAATATAAAATTAGCAAAAGTGTAGATAAATAAAATCTGAGTTTTAACATTTAATATTTATATTTGTACCATAAAGATGCACCATCACACAGGGTTTAATTATCCCAGCTGTAATTCAGGTCCAGGATGATCCGCCTCAGTTTGTACCTTTGTTTTCAGGAGAGAGTCGTCCTGTTCACACAGTGTACACATGGAAGGCTCCCCGGCCTCCACATGGCACTCTTCCTGAGGGAAAAAAAAACAGCTTTATTTCATACATCTCTGGATATATTTCTGTGTCAAATCCAGAGATTTCAAGTCTCACCTGCTTGTCTTCAGCTTGCGACAGGGACCTTAATGACAGTGGGAGGAGACATAAAATCAGTTTTCTCTCCATCACTGTTAAATCAGAATCTGAACTGTGGACTCACAAGCTGGAGCTCAGACTGGTTTTGTCCTCCTGTCCACTCTCTAACTGCTCATTCTCCCTTTTGATTGGCTGGGATTCTGGGAGATGCTGTTCAGAAAATACAAACATCACGTCTGAAGATGAAGCTGGGGGCTCTGCCTCGACCTTCAGCTGCTTTTTACTTCAACAAACCAGGAGCTTTACCTTGGGCGGGCTCTCCGGGAGCTTCTGTTCCCTCCGGGTGGAGCTGGATTGTCTGGATGCAGCAGCCGGATGCTGCTCGCTCCTCCGCTCGCGCTCTTTTCTCAGCTCCTGCTCCAGATTAGACCTGAAAACAGACAAACTAAATCAGCCGTCCACGTTTACTGAAGTTTTTACTGTCAGGGTTTGTTTTCTATTTTTACCATTTTATTAATTTTTATTTTGTTTTTTAATGCATGTTTTTGCTTTTATTTGTTAAATGTACAGCTCTTTGTTCAGTGGTGTTAAAGCGCTTTATAAATAAGTTGATGATGTGATCATGAATTAATTACTTGGTGACGACACTAACAATGTTCTGCTTTGCAAGACAAAAAAAAAAGTCTTAAATAAATAAACATCACCTGGAAAAAATCACCTGCCCAGTAAATAAAAACTCCGGGAACAATGTCTTTTGTTGTTTCTCAATGGAACAGAAATTTTACCAAAAAATAAACTTTTTTTAATCATTTTTAAAAAGTGAAGTAAAAAAATAATTTCAGTTAGATTTTTCTGAATTTACGATTTGTTTTCTTCTGTTTGTCTGAATTGACATTACAAAAAAGCTTCCCAATTAAAGACAACTTTACAATAAATAAACCAGATTTCAGCTTGATTTTCTGAATTTAGATTTGTTTTCTTCTACTTGTCTGAAATGACTTTATTACTTTACAAAAACAATTCTGATTTTATGAAAAAAAAAATAAAATCTTTTGTTTTCCTGAATTAACAACAACTTCTGCAACCACACTCCTNCCTGCTCCAGATTAGACCTGAAAACAGACGAACTAAATCAGCCGCTGCAGGACGTAAAGGCAGAATTAAACGTGTCAGCTCAGCTGTGCAGAACTGACTGTCGGCCATGTTTCTCCAGAACCGCAGACGGCAGTTTGAGGACCGCGGCCACGTTTCTGGACCCTCTTGTTCCAACGTTGCTCTGGCAGTTTGAGTATCATTCACACACAGGTTAGCATCCTCTCACAGAGCACAGTGTTAACTATTTTTTTTCACTCTTTTTTAACACTTTTATTCTTAATAATTCAGACCCACAAAGCAGCTGTTGTGAAAAATGATGGTTCTGATTCTGTGATCCTGAAGCAGCAGCCTTCAGTACTGCAGGTACCTGGTGGTCGTCCTTGCTCATAACCGCGGAACATATCTCAAAATATCTCGTCATTCCAGGAAAACAGAAAATTTCATTTCATTATTTTTATTATCATTATTTATTAGTTATTATTACCTCAAAATCTGAAAAACCAAACATAATTTCTTTGTTTTGTAAAATTATCGTGTTAGTTCAGATAAATCTGCAACACACTTCCATGAGTGCTTCCTCCACCTGAATAAAGTACGGGGCCGTTTTCCGGCGGTCTACACCCCCGTAAGAATCTTTAAAAGCTTTTTTTCTTTTTTTGGCTTTCTAGACTTTCTAAAAGTTTGCCTTTTTCTCAGTGGGGGGGGGAAACCAACAAAGAAAAAAACTCCGCCGAAACAGAAATGATGTTAAACCTGGAAAAACCCATCATGAAAAACAAAAGTGCTCCTCTCAAAAGTCCCCCAAACACATCAAACACCAACGCAGCTCATTCACACACCACAGATGAGCTAAAAGATGAATAAGGCACCACCAACTGCCTTTTTGGATAAAGAAAAAACAAAACCAAGATTTAACGTACATGGTGCCTTTTGAGGGAAGCGTGCAGACCAGCCTTACTGAGGAGGAAATGAGACCTCTTTTTTCTTTAGTCAAAATTCCCAGTTGCAAACAAATGAAATCTCCTGTAAGATCCATTAAATCAAACACTCACATACAAAGGTTGAAAATGTGGGTTAGGATTAATATAGATGAGTTCTTGCTGTGAAAAGTAATCAGATTCCTAGTTTGATTCCTCTTTCTTTACTTTGATTTTATTCTTTCTACTTCACCAGTCCACAGGCTCCGTTTTTCAGATGGATTCAGAAAAAAGTTGAACAATTTCGCCTTAAACGTGCAACAATTGCTCAGCAGAGGATGGTGCATGTGGGGTCATTTCATATCCTTATACTATATATGTCCAGAGGTTAAAAGACTTATTTACTGTAACTCAAGCAAGGAATAAAGAACAGAAATTATTCCTAATAACTACCCTGTCATAATTTTCTCTAATAACTGTACCTGTGCTTCGCCAGCTGCTCCACCTCCACCTGCAGACTCTCGATTTTATCTCCAAAGTCCTGTTTGAAGAGCCGGTTAGCCTCCAAAGCCAGATCCCGCTCCCTCTCGGCCTGTTTGCATCTGGTTTGGGGTGACGGGTTAAAAACAAACTTATGATAAAACAAAAACCCAATGAAGACAAACATGATTGGAAGAAAATGTCAAATTAAGCTAAAATTATGAGAAGAATGTGGGAAAAAAGCAACAAAAAGGTCTAAAGACTGAAACCCAAAGACGAAACTTTAGCCAAAGAAGATGAAGCAGGCTGTTTTGTTTATTGTTTTATTAGCCTAATGATAACTACAGTTTACACCAACGTTATGATCACGTACAATTGAAAATTAGTAAAAGCCTTTCGCCCTTTTACCTCTTAGTTTATCCTGCTTCTGTGCTGGCTTTCAACACTCATGCAGATCATTATATGCCAACAAACCCCTTGGATATCAGCCCTAAACATCACTTTTTTCTTTTATTCTCTGCTTCAGTTGGTCAAAAATAAACAAGAACAGTCTGTTAGAGGAGCTGAATTCTTTAGAATAACATTCTTGCAAGTCTGATACCTCACAAATATCCAGGTTTGTTGGCTTAATAACCATCAGTCCGTCAGATCTTTCAGACACAAACGTCTACTCGCCTTG
>CM047985.1:5189530-5210020 GCA_026261665.1 Melanotaenia duboulayi
CTGGGCTGTATACAGGTTCATAGAAAAAACTGTTCTTTTATTTTTGTAATATGGATTTGTTTTATAGTGCAAACAGTGGTTTAGACATCCTCAACGTGGTGCAGCGGAAACTGTGTGGAGGGGACCTGTTTCACTGCTGCACCACTCACCATGCAGCAGAGCAGCTGCATTACTGGAGATGGTGAAACTGGACTGAGGAAGTTTGAAATGTGAAGCAAAACAAAGATCTGTTGTCTGGAGATACTTCGGTTTGAAAAGGTCGGACACGGATCAAACAGCTATTTACCGGCTGCACCACCTTAGCCACAGACATGTAAGCCAATCACCTGTAAGCACCCGTAAGCAGTTATACCAGTTTCATGGAGTACATGAAACTGGTATAATTTTTAAAACCTTTTATGTGGTCAGCAGTCCAGACGGACGCACCTGTGATTTGTGGCTGAGCTGTTGGTTGATGGTACGAAGGTCTTCCAGCTGCTGTCTCAGCTCCACCAGAGCATCCTGCTTCTCACAGATGTCTTTCTCCAGCATCTTCATGGACAACTCCATCTCCTGCTTCATCCCAATCTGCACCTCCAGCTCCTTCTCCACATCCTGCAAACACACACACCAACTTTAGACACCCATCTCAGTGAGTAAGGATAATACAACTTAGTTTTTCCAATTTCTTTTCACATAAAACTGAAAAAATTCAGAAAGAACCAACTGCATAAACATACTCAGACCCACTAAAGCCACATGGATGTTTTTCTGGGATAATAACAATACAATTATTATTTGTGTAAACAATTGGGTGTGTAGATTAAATGTGATCTTGAACAGTGCATCAGTGAGATGATTTAACTTGATTTGCATATAAATTAAGCAATTTTAAGATTTTCTAACTATGTAAGAAATTAAAGGCCAACTCAACATTAATAATCACACACATTGTGCTCTTGCCAAGTATATCTATCTCAAAACCACTTTTTTTTGGCCAAATATAAGATTGTAAGACTTGGTTAGACAGTTTTTCTTTATGAGGAAAAAAAACTTGGTAAGATTTCCTGGAATAAGAAAAAATGTCTAAACTTTAGACAAGAGAAATATCTTAGAACAAGTGGTGAAACACTCGTTCCAAGTCTTTATTAGGTAAAAACAACCATTAAAACCAGCCTGTTACGGACACACTACAGCACTTTTGCATCGTTCTCTGTGACACGCTCCGTGTCGACGGCCAATCTGGCATCCATCCTGCATCTTATCTGTACTGTAAGCTCTGTCCAGACAGAAAAACACAGTTTTATCTCTTCTTATCTCTTCTTCCGTTTCTTTCCTTTCTTCCTCCGATAACATCTGCTTGCATTTCTTTGCTGAATCAGCCACGGTGCTCGTTAAAAACAGCCGGTGTGTTTATATCCATATGCTAGCGTGTGAATGGGGGCATAAAGGCAAACTGGTCTGCAGCATCATGTGGCGTCCTGAATGAAAGAGTTGTGTAGTGAAGTTTCTCAGCCGTGGGAAGCTGCTGGACAGCGACGGCTCCAGAGCTGCACATGATAGACGTCACTGTGCCATCAAATTTAAGGTTGGAAAGTTACGTATTGTGTCTTTAATGCTTCTTTTCTGTGTGGTTTCTTTTTCACTACGAGAGAAAATATATTAAAACAAGAAACTAAAGAAGAGTTAAAGGGCTGGTAGCGCTGCAGTGCACGTGGAATAGTTGGTGCTAGTGGCTCAGGTGGTAGAGCGAGTTGTCCAGTAAGTGGAAGGTTGGTGTTTTAACTCCCACTTCATTCTGGTCATTCTGGCCTTTTGCCCTCCTCCATAGTTATTGGCAGGGTTTGCTGCCTCTGCCCCTTCAGCAGGGGTTGGCTACTTTAAAAAAAAACAAGAGAACCAAACTATTTATAGCTAGTCTTGAATTAAGAAGAACTGTCTTGTTTAATTGCTCTTGTTTTAAGATCTTTTCTCTCAAAGACAGAAAGACAGGAAAGAAGCATTAACAGTCTAGTTGAGTTTTTTTTTAACTTAATAAGGACTTGAAATGAGTGCAGTTTTAAAATGTTTCTCACTTATTTAAAGTCTAGAATTTTCTCATTTCAGGAAATCTTACCAAGTGGAATTATCTTGCTGCACTGGCAGATTATTTCATTTGATTATAGTCATCTTCTCAATTTAAGTGTGCTTTTAAACTGGTAATAAGATGATTTCTGCAGTGTGAGCAGTAAAAGGAGCAGCGCTCCATCCTGCTGTACGGCTGCGGTGAAGAAGCTGCGACGCACCAGTCGAAGCACAGTTTCCTCTTTAAGCTGCTTGCGTGTTTCACCCAGCGCCTGCCCGTCTGCTGCTGAGTCACTCCTTAGCGCCTGAAGGAAGACAGGAACATGTTTTATGTTTTATTACAAATGGACAGATATTTGACATAATATTGTTTTCTTGGCTGTCTTTATGTTTATTAAATCTTGATTTAGTCAATGTGCCAGGAATCTGTCTCTCGGGACAAACATTAATAAGTGATGACGTCTTTACACCAAAGTCATAACTTTAAGAATCACAATCTCAGTTGCTCCTTACATTCATGGTATGAATAGATAAAATAACAAATATAAAATGCATTAAACTAACGTGTTCACCTTTCTGGACTCCAGCTGATACGAGCTCTCTTCCTTTACTCGCTCCACATCTTCTTGTAAAGTAATGATCCTGTTATTTGCGACTGCAAGCTGTGGAAAGACGTCGACAAAACATTGATCTACTTTGAAAAAAAAGAGAAAAAGACGTAACTGCAGGTTAAGTGAGAGAACATTTAAAGACTCACCTCTTCTGTCAGCTTGGTGTTGGACTTTTCCAGAGCGTCCACCTTGGCCTGGAGGTTATTAACTGATGCACTGTGAACAGAAAAGCAGGGACGTGAGGAGGAGGATGAAGTTCAACGAGGAGAGGACGATGCGAGACCCAGACCAACCTTAAATGTCTGTTCAGCTCTTCCACGTAATTCTTCTGATCGAGGATCGCTGTGATCTGACCGTCGCTGAAAGAAAAGATGTTTAACATATTTCAGACTCAGGTACTGATAGAGCTACAAAACTGAGCCATTTTATGGATTAGAATTAAAAACTGATTATGGTTTATGATAATAATTTAAGTATGGAAGACTTCCACATTCCAGCCTCTTATTTTAAAACAGAAAATATTGACTTTTATCTCCATTACAGCTTTAGTTTTGGACTAAAATAAAGCTTGTTTGTTCTGTACACAGTAACTGTGTAATTACCAGAAGATTACAGGTTAAATCGGTCACTTGTCTACACTTTCCCTCACTAAACTAAGCAAAAATACTAATATGTCCTTAATAATTGACAGCATTCAAGAAAAGCTGCAAATATTTAACTGTGATTATATGAAAATTATTTAAAAACAACAAGATCTGCAACTCCCGCTCCAGCACACCTTCAAGACAACAGCCAGCCGCTGAGATCAGGACCGAAGGGGCTGAAAAGGGTTCTGGAAGAGATCTGTGTGGGTGCTTCGCCAGAACCAAGTCTACATGTAATCATGTCTAGGTGAATATGTGCAATCCCCATAAGCTCCCGAATAATTTTAGTTTTAAAACTATCATTTGTCTGCTCCGGTCCACATCACTATCCCCTCAGATCTTCTTCTCCATCCCACTGTCCCCTCCCCTCGCCTTGTTACCAAGGGGGTTAAGGCTTTTAGCTGCTCTGCTCCCAAACTCTGGAATTCTCTTCCTCCTGGCCATGTTTGGTAGAAACAGAAGTTGTCCAGCATTAACAAATAGCAAATAACAAATAGATGTGTCCCGTCTTCTTCTTTAGTAATTCTTGATGCAGCAGTGCCTCTGGCGGGGAGTGGCACCCGATATTTAAAAGGCCTGATTTCTTTAAATAGTGGAAAGTTAAAGTGGCTGTGTATCTGTTCTGTATAAGTCCAAAAGTTGGATGTATTATTCACAGTGAATCTCAAGCATCCTCTTTTGCATTTATGGTCCTATAAAGTGACATTTTAATGTAATGTAATACATCTAAATATGAAGCTATTAAGCTAGGGAGAACGTTGCTGTATCCTAGCAAACTTTGCTATTAAAATATGTACACAACCCAGGAAGCTATGCCCCTTCTCACAACTAGCAGAGTGTTTTCAGGGTTTTAGAGCAGTTCAAAATGAAAACTGAATCTTAGCATCTCACATCAGCGAATGAAGGCTTTCAGTGAACTCTGCAACGTCACAAATCAGTCCTTTTACTTATTTAGCTTCTTTCTTATAAACACAATATTGTGTTAACCCATAAAAGTCTGACGTGACATATTTGTTACATACAGTTTGAGACATTTTGCTTCAATTTACAGTATAAACTTTGCTCAAAATCCTGTAGAATACAATCTGATACTTGTCTTCTGTCCCATAATAGATTTCCAGAAGCAGAAAACCACATTATAATATTTTCAAAATATCACGTGGTCATAGATGGAAGATTCCCCCCTTTTGTTAAAGGGCCAAATAAAGACCACATATTAAAAACACATTGGACTTTTCTTCCCATTTTTTTTTAATCGGTCAAGCCTTAAAGGGTTAACATAACCAAATTTGTTGACATGCAGCACTTAAAAGACATATTAATGTCTGAATCTATGTTATTTTGCAGCATTAGAAGACCTTTAACCTGTGTGTGGTTTGTTTGGTAACAGAACTAATAAAAACCAAAACCAAACAACACAGATTACAGATCAGGAAAGAGGACTCACCCTTCTGCACTCTTGCTACTGTGTCCACCATCTTTGAGGTACATTGAGAAATCAATCACACCAACCTGCAGAGGTGATGCCATTAAGACAAGATAATAAGCACCAACCAAAGCCAAGGCAACAGAGAAGAGCAATAATTAAAAGTTTTTCAACAGATAGAAACCACCTGTTGAGTTAAGACAAAGCTAACAGTCATGTACCATGATAATGCCCCCTGCCAGTCACTCTGGCCTTATTACAGAAATGAGGAGATTCCTGAGCAGCTTTAGAAATGTCACTAAAAAAAAGGCCCGTTTGATCCGAGTCTTTCATGTGTTTGAGCTGAGGTAGAAGCAACAATAACCTGTGAGTCCAGGTCCTCTCCCTTCATGCACAGATTGGCATCGATGACGTTCAGCCCAACAAGCAGCCCGGCAATGACAGCGCCCTCCTCCTCCATCATCAGTGCGTTTGGCTCGTAGAATTCGCTGCAGAAACGAGAGAAGAGTCGTGATCCTGGAAGACACATTAAAATGTTACTCTGGATGCCAGCTGCTTTCAACAAACGCACTTCAGCAGGTCCTTTCTGTTGATGATGGTCTTCATGTAGTCGGAGAGCTTCTTCTGCATCAAGGCCAGGCGTAACCAGGCGCGGCCTCGTCCAAGAGGAGTTCTGCCATCAAACACAAGACTTAGATTTCTGTTTGAAACTTAACACATCGAATACAGGTTGGCCTGGGTCTGTGTTCTTTAAGCTGGGTTTATACTGGTGTGGGGTCTGCGTATGGTCGGTTACAGCGTCACTGCCGAGTCCACGTCAGGTCTGGAAGAGGTGCACGTCAAGCCTCCGTAAATCTCTGGTGACGGCGTAGCCAACTTTCTAGACAGTATAAATCCAGCTTTATGCTGAAGTACTACCCTGTGATTTATTTGTGATCACAGGTTTCCGGATTTCTGGATCTTCTTGCTGAATTTGTGCAGTAGCCGCCATTTTTACTTGTTTGCGCCATATAGTTTTTTGCAGAGTGATTATTTCTTTGTTTTCCTCCACGAGCTCGTGAAGACACTGCACCATGTCGCTGCTTTAAAACAGGAAATGATCAACAGACTTACTTGAGGCCAGGGAGGTCTTTCACGCTGGCAGTGATCTCTCCTGCCTCAGGCGTCAGCTTCTCCACCAGCTCCAAAGCTCCCCAGAATGACTTGTTCTGCCCCAAGAAGGTCTTCTTGGCTGATGATTGACATGGTTTTGTTATTATTTTTAGTTTGTGGAATTCAGGTCCACTTGTACAGAAAATATTAACTACACTGCCCTCAGGACTTTTTAATTAGAAACTATTATTTCCATTCCTTTCTGAATCTGTTTTACTGGTTTGTCAGTGGGGAATATTTAAAAAAAACAAAACTGTGGATTTTATGCAATTTAAGGGTTGAAATAAAGTAATCAGAACCTTAAATTTAATCTCCAAACATGACAGAACTAAAACACATAAAACAGCTGTTTTTACACAATAAAATTTGCTGCACATACTTTTTAATCCGTGCTTCAGACAGTGCTCCATCACGACAAAGAACTGCTGGAGGGGTGCATAGTCGGAGTCCAGCGTACGTCCGAGGTTGAGAGCAGACTCGATCAGGCCCTTGATGCTCAGTTTGGCCATGTTCATCAAGTTGAGCCTTTCGATTGCAATCGGATCCTTGGGATCTAAAAGAAAAGAGAAAAGGCAGTTTAAGCCTCATCATTCTTAAACTTTACATTGAATACGATCACACTATGATGCAAACAAAGGACATAAAAACAGTTCACTACGAAAATGTAGTCAACTCCTCACTGAAACCTCAAACTCTACAGTCATCAGAAATTCTCTGAAGGAGACGTGGAGAAAGCCTACTGCCTCCAGCCATGGCCATGCATGGTGCAGAGGCAGAAACTGGGATTTTATAGCACAAGCCACTGTCTCTCGGTAGGAATCTCTCTGGAGCTAACTGAAATAACATTTGGCAAAAGACATATTTTTCTCTTTAGGAAATAAAAATAAAAGTAGTCTTTGTGAACAAATGTAAAATAAGATCTAAAAATATAAAAATGGCTTTGATATTTCCAACCAGTCTGAAAAAGGAAAACTAACAGAAACAATGGTTCATATAAATTCACTTAATTCTTAGTTTGATCCTTTAAAACATCAGCGGCTAATCCATTATTTATGTCAGCATTTAACACTGAGAGACTTTTAGTGGAGCTCCACCAGGCTAAGCTGTCATGCAGCCACTGTTTACATTACTAATGGGTTTATACTTTGTTTTCATAGTCTTTACAATGGGATAGCATAAAAAAAACAAATATTTTCAACATATAAAACCAATTAAAAGCCATTTTGAGATTAATTAGTTCCATTAAGGCTTCTCATTTTTAACCAGGCTGGTAAATAAAAGGTAAAAACATTGCTGTGGAGCTGCCGTGAAACCTGTTTTTGCTTCATTTTAGTTTATTCACTGGAAACATTAATTTTTCTTACTGTATGTAAACTACCCAGCAAATATAATCAGCGACTAAAGCAACCATCGGTCAACACTCAACACTGATAACATTATCCTTACATCGGATTTAAACAGAAAAGCTTTCCTCACATCAACTAACATTTATTATATTTAAGGTGGAATATGCTCATATTTTCCTCTTTTTTAAAAAAGGTCAGGTGGGTTAGATTAAGTGACATCTAGCAGCATTACTGAAAATGTCAACAACAGAATATGGAATAAACAAAATAAAAATACAAAATTTAATAAAATGAATAATAGTTAGAAAAGGGCAAATAAAATAAAGTAGTACAAATGTTTTAAAAATAAAATAAAATGACCTAGTGCTCGAATAAAAGAGCAAACATGAGTTATTTATACACACTGTGTGAAAAGATGTTTCTAGAGCTAAAAACCACTGATAAAAGTAAAAACGCATGAGATTACCACGGAGGAGAGAGAGAAAATTCAGAGCTAAATTCAGTATTTCATACAGTGATCGGCTGCTTTTCAGTATCGCCTGTTAGACACAATTTCCCGAAGAATACTGTTAGAAGTGCTGGATGCTACGCTGCAGAAAATGTGTGTAATCATTTCTACCACAGTTCAGCTGTAAAATAAATAGCTCCTACATTTAAGTTCAAATGTCAAATGTTTTAAATGAGTTAACTGGATGGTTGCATTGGTGTATGAGGATGCAGCGTTGACAGGTTACCATGGTAACACACTTTCACCTCGAAATGATGCTGTAAGAAAGTGACGCTATAGTCTGACAATTTACTCCAAAGATAGCACACGTAAAGTTTGCAATATTAAACGGACCAAAGAACAAGTTGGTGCATTACTGCCACCAAGTGGTCTGGAGTGTGGACCTGAAAGAGCCCAAGTTGTCAAAACATTAGTTTGTCTGCCACACCTTCCCCAATCCATGCGCTCCCCCATCATGTTGCTGCGTCCCCCCCGGGGGGGCCGGCCCCCCAGTTTGAGAACCACTGAGCTAAAGAGATTTCCTGTTTGGTTGTATCGCCCAAACAAACAACAAATCAAAAACAAACAGGAAGTGGTGGGAGACTTTAACTTGAGAGTGGCAAGAGAAATGTCTCCATCATCTGGTAATGGTTGCCTAAAATATCATTATATTGGATATTAAAGTATTAAAGTGGTCTTAAGTGTTGTTTGCTAAATGCTTGAGGGGGGATTTTACCTGGATAAACAGATGATACTTGGATAGGGATGAAAATGTGTGCTTGTAATTATATTTACATCCACAAAATTGTCTCATTTTGATAAAACTGTGACAAGAGAAAGTAAATAATATTTGATCAAATACTTTGTGAGTAAATAAAGTCTCTAAACAAAACCAGCACTTCCTGGTTGCTTTGCTGCCAATCCCTGCCTTATTTACAAGTGGCGTCATCCTGCTGTGCACCATCAGGAACATCAAACCATGAATTCCATGATAACACAGCTCACACGGTGTGTTATCCCAGGTCATGGTGTGAAACGCGTAGCATCTTACGGACTCATGCACCACCACGCCCTAAGAGACACCACAAATCCCTGCAGCTAAAACCGCTCGGGTTTACCTTCATGCGCCGGCTCTGGGTCTGGGGTGAGGGAGATGTCGTTGAGCTCGCGGAGGCAGAGCCATTCGCCATCGACGGAAACACGAAAGTTGCAGAGATAGATGGTCTCGCGGGCGGCCTGGGTGATCTTGTCTGTGGTGGGAGTGGGTGTTTCGCTCTGAGGCGTCAGATCAGACATGATGACTCAGCTTTTGTCGGGTAAAGAAAAATCAACACCACCAAGGGGAGGAGAAAAAAAAAAAAAGGCGTAGCAGCTTTTGTTCTGGGAGCCAAAAAAACAGAGCCGAAGAACTCAGAGAGGATGAAGAGAGCTCACTAAAACTAGAAAGACCAAGATGGGGAAGACCCACAGCAGGTGTTGGAGAAGGGTGCTGCTTTTCTTCCTCGTTATGTCTGCATCCTCCTCTCTTCCTGGATTCAACAGAGTAAAATGCACTGCTGTCTTAAGAAGGGCAGCCTTCCCCCCACCTCTGCCTCCTCCTCTTCTTCAGCCTCTTGCTATCCCTTTTGTGCAGCCGGGGGATTTAAAATGCAGCAGAGCCCCGTGCTGGAAATCACAGCCCTCCTCCGGTCAGCTTAGCACCGGTTTGCTGTGATTGGGGGTCTGCCTGTGCACCGCAGTGAATCCACTGAGTGGGTGTTAACCAAGATGGCTGCCAGTAGTGCTGGGCACAGCAACACACGGTCACGTGAGCAGATGGTGGTGCATGCGTAAGTAAAAGAGGGAATGGGGAGGGGGGGTCCCCAGAGTAACCAACCAATGCTAATGATGCAGCAGAGGACTCAGCTGTCTCTCATGCATTAACAGCATCCCTCTGACCTGAAACAGAAGCCTGTTATCTGACAATGCAATTACTGAGCTGGATGCAGCAGGGAGAAAGATGGTGATGAGGCCAAAGGTCCTGGAGAGGTAATATTATTTCATATCCCTTCATTTTAAGGGTGATCAGTGTGTAACAAATGAGAAAATAAACATTTTGAGGAGAAAACAGCCAACAGTTGAGCCACGACTGTTTCTTTCACTCAGCTACAACAGTTATTACCAGATGAGAGTAAATCCTAATTATGATCAAACTACCAATTGTTAAATGTTATAACAAGTATGCATTAAAAGGCTTCACTATGCATCCAGAGTTCTGTCTTTGTTAAACTAAAAAAACTGCTTTAAAGCTGCTCTTTGATATGAAAAAACCCACTAGACTATGAGGCCGCCCAGTGCTAATCTAAGCTACATAACTAAATTAAATCTAGTATTTAATGAATCAGAGCCGAATAGAAAAAGGATTTTAGTGACCTTGAACGTGGCATGGTTGTTGTGAGTATTTCAGAAACTGCTGCTCTACTGGGATTTTCACACACTGCCAGAGGATGATCTGAAGTAGAGAAAATATCCAGTGAGCAGCATTTGTTTGGATGAAAATGTCTTGCTGATGTTAAGAGGAGGATGAACACACTAGTAGGAGATGATAGAAAGGCAACAGGAAGTCCAATAAGCACTGGTTCCAACCAAGGTCTGCAGAATAGCATCTCTGAACACACAACATCGCCTGGTCTGATGGAGTCCCAATTTCTGCTGCTGCATTTAGATGGTATGGTCAGAATTTGGTGGAAACATCTTCAAAGCATGGATCCATCATGTCTTGTCTTGAGTATTGTTGCTGACCATGTCCATCCCTTTATGACCACAGTGTCGCATCTTCTAATGGCTACTTCCAGCAGGATAATGCACAATGTATGGTCTGGTACACACATAACGATTTTTGGGCTGTTTTTCGTCCCGATTTTGCCTCTTCCCAGCCTCGGATGGCAAACGCCCGATCATCGTGAGATTTTCCTGTCCAATCATCATTTGGTCTGTGGTGTGTTAAGAGTCGATTTGTCCCGACAATCCGCTCCGAAGCGGGTCGTAGCCGACAATTGGGAATATTGAACATGTTCAATTTTTCAGACATTTCTGAGGAACGCCGACAACTCGTGCATTGTGACTGCGTGGATGGTGGCGTGGTACGGAATTTAGCCAATCAGAGAGCGAGCTGGCTGGGGAACAAGGAAATAAATAAAGACCATGCTCATGCTGTCTCCAGTCTGTTATTTTTTTCATTTCTATATTTTTCTGTTAACAATAGTCCCAAGACCACCATCATTCCCTTGTCCTATATGTCCTCTTGTCTGTTGCGTTTTCCGGTTGTTTCTATGGTTCTTCTTCTGTGTTTCGATGTTTGTCCGGCTCGGAGGACTAGATTGTAGATCAGTTGCGGAAAGCATCGTTATGTGTGTGTTGTTTTGTGATTACATTTTCGGAGCGCACCACACACAATACGATCAAAACTGATTTTTTTTTTTTTTTATTGGTCTCGACTTGATAAAAAAAATCTCATATGATTAAAAAAAACATTGTTACCAGACCTTACAAAGCTTAAATCATCCTCTAGGATGTGGTGGAATGGGAGATTCTCATCATACATGCAGCAGACAAATCTGCAGCAATTGTGTGATGCTAAATAACGTTCTTAGATTGATACAACATATACGAGAGAGAGAAAGAAAGAGAGAGAGAGATGGATGGATGGACAGGTACCATAATTACTTTATTGATCCCAAACAAAAATTGGGCATTTGTAGCCGACAAATCTGGAGCAGCTGTGTGAATCAACCAAGAATTAAGGCAGTTCTGAGGAAAAAGGGGTCCAGGTTTAGGTCCATTTCATTAGGTCCTAGCTAGGTGGACTTAATAACATAGCCAGTGAGTGCAAAGTAGGACTCATTCATTTAAAAATTTTACATCTTGCCAACTAAAGATAATTTTCACAAGTTTGGTTGTTAATATCTTGTTCAAACAAGCCTGTCACTGGAACATATTAATCTAAATAAAAAAAATTGCTCTAAAAATTACTGTCACTACCATTTTTGGCTGCTGATGAGATAATTTAGTAAAAAGTAAATAGCATTATAAATCAAAAATTGGGAAAAAATCTTGAAGCACTCCTCATTTTTTTGTATTTTGTGTTGTCTACATGTTCTCCACGGTTTGACCCCACTATCCAACTGCAGTGAACAGAATATGGACTAATAACAGGGCCCAAGCTCGCAGGTGCTGCTAATCAGGCCTGACTGTCAACACCTGAAGCTCAATAACAGTCAATAACAGAATAAGCTGTTTGGCATTAGGCGAGAAGATTTAGCAAATTGTTGTTAGGCGTAACCCACAGACTCAACTCTGCTGCTCATCCCACAAATACAGTTTCCTTCCAAATGTGGCTCAATTTTCTAAGGAAAATAAACAAGGTTTCCATCGGTATAATATTTATAAACAACAAAACATAAACAATGTTCTTTATGAGATTTATTGCCAAGAAGAATTCATACAATAAAGTAATGATTCCACCAAACACAAGTTTCCTTACTTTTTTGTGCCAAGTTTAAATGTATAAATGGCCTTGCTCCACCCTGACCTGCTTCAGCCTTATGTCCCTTCTTGCTCCCTGAAGTCCACTGATCAGCTGACACTGGTTGCTGCCTAGGTTTAAGCTCAGAGGGGATCAGGCTTTTCCAGTTGCAGCTCCCAAATTTGGGAGTAAGTTGCCTTTAAACCACTGGTGGGGAACCCTGGTCTGTCAGAGCTGCATTTCTGAACATTTTCAATGTTTCCCTGCTCCAGCACACATGAGATTCACTGTGCAGAACTTCATAGGCTGCTGGATTCATTTAATTTCAGTCAGGAATGTTGGACTAAGGAAACACTGAAAACCTTCAGGGCAGCGGCCCTCAAATAGCGGTGGGTCGATTCACTATTTATTCGATTTTAGTCAATACGACGTGCCGGTTCAATTACAATTCTTAAATGTTCGAAATTGATTGTTTTTCATAATAACTTAATGACAGGAACACAGCTGCAAAGTGTGGACCGGTCCGTTCCCACAAAGTGTCCGGGCAGCAAACGGAGACACCAAGAAGCCGGCAAGTAGCCTTTTAGTCACCGTTACTGAGGGTGAGATTTACTCATCGGGTCTGAAGGCGAATGGTTGGAAACATTTTGGTTTTTATAGACATGAGAAGGAACAAGACTTACTTCATATATAAGCTGTTAAATAAATTGAAGTTTTATGTTCTACGTATGTGCATTAACCAAGGATGGCTACTCTGACAATGTATGCCAAATCGATTTCCTGTAGCTTCCATGGAAAAATATTAGCATGATTTAAAAAATATGGTGGATATGTATTTGATTTATTTATGATTTGACATAAATAAAAGGGAATTGTGATAATTTTGTAAGGATATGGAATGGATTTAAAAGTATAAAGTAGCCACAGAATGAGGAAAAAAACCTGAATAGGGGAAAAAAAAGATGCATTGAAAATCCTGATATGCATTTAATAATCTAATGAAAACACCCTGATTCGTAATGTAATAGAATTGTGAAGTACCTAAGTTGGCACATCTCTACCCTCAAGGACCAACTTTGGACACCCCTGTTTTATATGTTTCCCTACTCCAACGCACCTGATTCAAATTATTGAGTCACTGGGATGAACTTGATAAGCTGCTGGATCCATTTGATTTGAATCAGGTGTGTTGGAGCAGTGAAACATCTAAAACCTGCAGAAGCGTGGTCCTCGTGAACCAGGGCTCCCCACGCCTGCTTTACACATCTTTTCTAAAACCACACTAGTTTTTAAACGGCCTTTTCTCCTATGCAGATGTGCACTCTACTAGTCTATTGTTGTTTCTATATGTAAATATATGCATGTGACATAAACATGTGGTGTGTGCATGTGTATGTTTTCTGATCTTTATATGTGTATATCATATATATTATGTATTTAAATGACCACAAAGCATTTAGGCTCAATACTGTTTTAAATATGCTTTCTAAATAAAATGAGATAAAGTAGTATATAAAAAAACAAAAGCAAAACAAATGTATTAATTGTTTGACAGATTGAATTCACAATAACACGACACATTTCAAAAGTAGGCAGCAGCATTATGCAAAAGCCAAATGATTACTCTTTAATGAGTGATGTTATATGTAAAATGTGTGCAAATGGTTAAGGCCAGGGGTGCCCAGCTCCAGGCCTTAAGGGCCACATTCCTGCAGGTTTTTGATGTGTACCTGCTCCAAAACCACCTGACTTAAATGGATGAGTCATTGTGCAAAACTTAATAGGCTGTTGCATCTATTTAATTTGAGTCAGGTGTGTTGAAGCAAGAAACACTGGAAAATCTGCAGGATAGCAGCCCTCGAGGACCAACTTTGGGCACCCCTGTTTTAGGCTCTATAACAGTTTGTATTCCCATCTATCACGTGATCAGTCTGAAATTCTTACGTTTTTCAGCTGGATGCATTCAACATAATTAGATAATGTTATAGCTTCAGTATCTATAACGTTAGCAATGAGAAATGGACAGTGAATGTTTACGAGTATGACTGTGTAGACCACGTTTGTTAACGCAGGCAAACTGAGCTTTGTGTCATAAATGCAGCGTTAAAAGTTCAGTAACACGGATTTCCAAGCCCTGCCTGCTAACAACACGACAGTTGTCAAGGCCATATAAAGCTAACTTTATAACTAATTTAGCTGACACGAATAACAAGTTTAGCTGTTATGCTAAATTTTCTAAAGAACAAATTTAGGGATGAGAAGCAACCGTCTTCAGAGTTGATATTTATGACTACTTTTATAATTCTTGTATCGTGGTAGGACGTTGTTTAGGGAAGTTAGCTAACTAACGACAATGCACAATTATATCAGTCAATATTATTCCGAGGTTAAGAACCTCGCGTAAGCTACAAAGGAAACTCTAGACTTTTCAAAGTTGGTAAACACTTACTTTTTGGCCTCGACGCGATTCTTTCAATCTGGAAGTCATACTGTCGAAGGGGGGTGTGTGACAGCGAAGCAGCCTTTCCAAACCTCACGTTTGACGAGTGTAGAGCCTCCTTGAAGTAAATCACTGAAGTCGGGGAGAGAGTCTCATCTGGGCTGTCAACGTGTCCGTTTTCGTCTGAGGAATTTTGTCTCTCAGAACTTTCTGAAACCTCTGAAGATGACGGTGGGGGCACATCTCCCGGCGACGTATCCCGCTCTGCCATCCTTCCTCCGGTCAGACCTCCTTCATGTGATCACCGGGGCGGCTGTCAGTAAGCTGTTAGCTAGCTAGGTGCCGATAGCTATCGCGGCCATGCACCGCTGTGGTAAGCTAAATAATAACTCGTTTAGTCAGTTAGGGAATTCCGAAATCCCCACAGTAATAACTCCACCTCTCGTCCTGTTTTCTACAGCCGCCACCTGACCCGGAAATAGCAAGGTATTAGCATTTTGGTCAAGGCTATTGCTAATTTCGCGAGAGTTTACGCGCTGTGTCAGCAGTCTAGCAATTCCTTTACATGTTCAGAGATGGTAAACGTGGAGATGTGACGCTAGTAGCATATTCATGAACGGAACTACTAAACCAATGTATTTTCCCATGATTCCTTGCGGCATCCGCCAAGTGTTGGAAGGAGCATTGGGGCATCTTTTGTTTTTTAACAGTCTCTGAACTAAATTTTAATCGCATTGGAATCAGTGAGTTTTGATTCGTTGTCTCATTTGATTTGGTATCCCACAATAACGATCTAGTGTTTCATAATTATGACTCAAATAGCTGAAAAACATTAAAGGTGCTGTATGTACCAAAATCAAAGTTCCATTAAGGGTCATAGGGAAGCTGGAGCCTAACCCAGCATTTAACGAGTGAACAGCAGATCACCAGTCCATTGCAGAAACTGGTGAAAAAAATCAGTAGGCCTAATATGTAGAGCAGTACAAGAACTTGTACACCTGAACGCTGGATTAGCCTGGAAGACCAGCAGTCTCTACTTTCTGAAGAAGCTTAGATCCTTCAGAGTGCAATAAGATGCTGGGAATGGAGCAATCTGTGGTGGTCAGTGCCATCTATTGTGCTGTGTTCTGCTGAGGAGGCAGCAATGATATCTGAGATGCCCACAGGATAAAGAGGCTCATTCATAAGGCTTAAAAATCATCAACTCACAGACAATTGGGTGAGGGAGGGACAGAAGGTCACTGAACAAACTCCCCTCCATCATAGACAATCCATCCCACCCCATTCATAACAGATTCATTCATCTCCACATTCAGAAAAATCATAACATTCACCAGTTTCTCTGCAGAGCTCAGCCTTCATAACAAGTGAATCCCCCACTAGAGTTCACTTTGTATATAATTAAAGGAATATCATGTTCCTTCTGAACATGATATTCCCTTTTTTACACAGTTGCTTGTATTTAATGTTACACCTAGAAACAAAGAGGGACAATAATTTGATCAATTTTGTGACACTGTGGATCATGTTCTTTGATTACGCTTGTCATGTGCCAACACATAAGATTATTGGGTTTATTTAAATTATTAATCTTTTTAGAGTCTAGGCTCATACAATATATTTGTAATATATTTGTTCCCTCTCATTAGTTTGCAGAACTGTAATACTCAGAATAGACAGTAGAGGGAGACACATGACTAATGAAATGAAACAGACGTGTGTGTGATTTCTTTCTCCTTAATTATTCAAAATGTATTTTTTTAATATGAAATATCATTAAAGGCCATAAATGTTAGTTTGCTGATATTTTGTTTTTAGAAGTTTTCACCAGTTTTTAGGAGTATAACTTTCTTACAGTCATCATAACAACACTGATTTTCCCCCTGGGGATGAATAAAGTCTGTTGAATTTAAATCTAATCTGGTTTTATTTTTTAGATTAAACTGCAAGGATAAAAAGACTATTTGACTGAATGGATTCTTGCGATTTAATAATGGTCATTTATGTGTCCCCCCCCAAAATGTCTTATAAAATATTCACCAGGATGACATGAAATCTTTTGAATAACTTACCACAACCACAAGCTCCTCCTAGTCCTTGTGTTTAGTGTAAATCATCAGTGTACTTTTGCTCAGTGCATGGTTACAGTAAGTACAGCTGGTTGCAGAGTTTGACCGAGAATAACCAAATAATTAAAAAAAAAAAAAAAAAAAAAGGTCTTCGCAAACGTCCAGCCGTTGCCAACATTAACTTCAAAGTCACAGATAGTAGCCACCTTATAGTCACAAAATTCTTAATTCATTACCTGGTTTGCTTCAGAGTAACTTAAGAATATTTATTTTAAAGCTGTATACAATATTTATCTTTGAATTACAGCTGGTATGTACTTTATGTACTGATAGCTTCAAGTTACCTATGCCTGCAGGGTGACAAGACTTGTTCCCTAAAATTAAAATGACACAAAATTTGTTTAGTTTTTGTTTTCACAACATGAAAACCGGAGAATTGGTAGCATCAAAGCAGCTGCTTTGCTTACTCAATTCTTATCATCAAGTTGATCTCCTCTTAGAAAATGGCAGCCCTCTTCTCACAAGTTCAGCAAATTCAAATAGAGGCTCTTCCCACAGGGCAAAATCAGAACAGTAGAGGAAGTACAGGAGTACATGAAACCTGTGCAGCTGCACATAAAAAGGTTAGCTGGGATAGCTTAAATGTTTTCTGTAAAATTTTGTGGAACACCGACTTAAAACCAGATATAGTCTTGTGCAGATACAAACAGTTTCTGTTGTTAAATATTGTAGATTTACTGTTGTTACAATGACATCTTGCCAGATCATTTTTTGAGTGTAGCAGATGCTGTTTGTGCTTTTCATGTCATGCCCTGTGCCGCTGGCTTCCCCTGCTTCCTGTTCTTGCTCAGTTTCTGCTCCCTCTCTGCCTGGAACAGGATTAAAGCACACCTGTCCCTCATCACCTCATCAAACTCACCATCATAAAACCCAGTCACTTCAGGGCGGCAGTCTGTTGACAACTCTTCCTGTGGTGTTGAGCTCGCTCTGGCTACCTGTCCTTTTGGCCTTCGTCTTCATCTACAGTACTCTTTTGATAAATAGACTGTTGTTCTTTTGCCAGCATGAGATGGCATCATCTTGCTGAAATATGCATAGCCTCCGCTTATCTGGGTAGTGTTGATCAGAAGCCTGTTTTGTGTGTCTCCAGATATTTCTACATAAACTAATTCACCTCTACAGCATCACTGATGCAAACTTTGCAAGCTGGAGTCCATCTCCTTTTTATTTAAAGAAAACTTAAGGCACCGTTTAAAAAAGTATTTAATTCAAATTTAAATGCCTCTGTTCACATGACATTTTTTCACTTTGCCTCAGTTATAAAGGAGATTTTGTCAGAAGAAAAATGGCAGCGTTTCTGAATCATGTTCACATATGGCCTCTTTTTTGGTAAATGGACTTGTACTTATACAACGCTTTTCCAATCAGTTTGACCACTCAAAGCACTTTACATTACTTATCACATTCACACCCCGATAGGCACATCTGGAGGCAATGTGGGGTTAAGTGTCTTGCCCAAGGACACTTCGGCATGTAGTCAGTGAAAGCCTGGAATCGACCCGCCTACCTTCCCTTCCGGTTGAAAGACGACTGCTCTTCCTCCTGAGCTACAGCCGCCCATGATGGAAATTTAACCTGCATTTGTGGTTTGCATGTTAAACTGTGTTCGGAAACAGTGATTTCTGGAAGTGTTCCTGAGCCCATGCAGTGGATTCCAGTAAAAACCCACACAGCACCAAAAAGCAGCCTGAAGATCCAATACTGATTTTCTGGCCTTTCCTATGTGCACAAAGATGTCTCTTAATACAACTCAGTAATATCCTTATCCAGAAAAAAAAGATCTTTGAGGATTAAAACAGCTGTGGTGGACACCCACCAAAGGAAAATGGAAAGAGCTTGTTCAGGAAGTGTCTATCTATGGAAATATCTGAACTATTATTAAAATATTACATGTCAGTCAGTCTTCCAATCCAATCCACTTTATTCATATAGCACATTATACAAACATGTACTTATCAATGTGCCGTACATGTAAAACATAACTGTTATATGTATAAAGACACAAAGACATTCTAAACGCAGCCAGAAATGCTGCACTCCAAAAGACATGAAAAGACCTGAAAATAAAAATATACTAAAATTAAATTTTATAACCTAAAATACTCTAAAATAAATTAAGACCCTAACAGAAATGAAAAGATTAAGATACATAAAAGGAAATTAAAAGACTAAAAACACTTAAAAAGATTAAGATGCACAAAAGGAAATTAGAAGTATAATACATTAAAAGGCAAACAGAGACAACACGATTTTCATGCTGTGTGAAAAGCCAAGGAGTAAAAATGTGTTTTAAGGTGTGATTTTAAAGTTTCTAGAGTGGTTGCCTGTGTAATGTGGGGAGCTCATTCCACAACATAACACGTTATATGTGTATATTGTTAGCTGATTTTTATTTTCTTCACATTTCCCTTTTTTAAAATTCACATATTATAAATAAGAACCAGGAATGTAAATGGAAACTCAGATAATTAGAAGCCGTCTGAATGAAAGATGAAGCTAAACAGGATAATGATCCTTAAAATATGAAAGAATAGTGGGAAAAGAATAATATAAGGTGATGAAATGGTCAGGCCACGTTAAACACGTGAGTTGATTTATGTACAAGAAAATCATTAATCCTGAAGGAATTTTGCAGGGAGAACCATTTCAGCAAGCATGTGTTAAAATATTTTGGACAATCATGCAAAACTCCCACAATATACGATTAGCCAGTAACACCACACAGCCTGTTAACTCACGTAAAACTAGCCAGTGCAGGTTTGATAACGTGGATTAAAAGTTAACCATTACTTGGAGGTGTACTCGCCTTTTCATTAAGTCAGAAAATATCATCAAGGACACGTCGCTGCACTGGCTCCTCGCTGGCTCGCTGCATTAAAATCCCTGCATCAGCTCCTTGTGTGTTTCAGGGCTGATTTTAAGGTTCTTTTAGTCGTTTATAAAGGTCTTAATGGTCTTGGGCCTTCTTATGTATCTGACCTGCTTTATATTTATGGTACCGGTCTTTAGGTTGCTCCTAAAGTCAGGACCAAAGCCTTCAGCGAGGCTTCATCACCACTCGTCTCGTCTGTGGAACATCCTGCCAGAGAACCAAGGAGACTGTTCATGTTTCTTTTACACTTAGCTTCTAACTGAATATTTATTGTAGTTATTTAGTCTTTTATTTATTTTTCATTTATGTAGTTATTTCATCTATTGTGATTTTGTCTCTTATTTCATTTGGTCATTTTAGTACATTATTTATTTATTATTTAACTTCAGCTTTTATCTGTTATTGTTTTTAGGCTTATTTGATATTTCTTTACATTTTTTACTTTTTAACTCCAGTGTTTTTCACATGTTTTCCTCATGGGGACCCACCACACTGGGGGCTCTGCCTGCTCGATCTGCAGGGTTGCTGTTGCAGCGATCGGCCTGTCTGGATGGTTGGAACCCTGCACTGCAGCCCTATGGTTGTGGTGGGGACCCCAGCCAAATTTCCCCAAAATATAGTTTCCTCACAGCAACGTCAAGTCAGGTGTTTATTTTTATTAGTATTTTTTATATCTGCATTTGGTTAAGAGACAGAAAATGGAGCTTAGAGTACTTGTTTGGGTAGAATAGGGAGGGAGGTAGCAATGGGTCTACCCATTCTCCACTGACCTCTGACATCAACAAGGCATTTTGGTCCAGACAACTGCTGCTCACTGGATATTTTCTCTTCTTCAA
>CM047985.1:5226667-5268764 GCA_026261665.1 Melanotaenia duboulayi
TTATTTTATTTTATTTTATTTTAATTTAAAGATCATTTTATTTAATTCAGTATTTTATTTTTTTTTATTATTCTGTTATTTTTAAAATATATTTTATGTTATTCACAAACTTATGTATTTTGGGATGACGACTGGAAGGCAATATAGACACAGATGGCAGGAGGTATTGTGAGAGTTAATTTTTTCTCTAAAGATGAACAATTTAACTAAAAATAAAAGTCACCGAATCTTCATTTTAAGACGTTTTTCTTAAACAGTAAAATTTTTCTGATTTTATTTGCCATTTCTTTGTATCTTAATCTTAATTATAAGATGTGTTTTCTAAGGAAAGTCCCTCATTTAAAGATGCAGACTTCCGAATTAAAGACTTCCGAATTGGATCACTTCCTTCGTGCACAATGCTCACCTATGTAGGGAGCTGGCATGATAAAGATGTAGAACACAGATCATGTGATCCTGTGTTTACCTCACTAATCCTTTGAGAGACCTGCAGGACAACAACGATAAAAGGAAAATAACCCATTGAAAGTAAAACGGAGGTGAATGTGTTGTAACTGTGTTCCTTCTATATGTTGGAACAGGATTTACATCTAACTGCAAATGTTGAATTAAAATACTGTTTTGTGATCTAGATTTCGGAGCAGTATGTCTGTTAACCCAGTCAGTGTAGGAAACTTCCTTTGTGGTTTTATTTTCCTCTCCCTCTGTGGAGAATCCTCCTCTTTCAACTGTGTCCTGTCTCAACTGCAAAATGATGCTGCGCTGCATTAACTTATTTATTTTTACTGACGTCTCCACTTGACGTGGATAAAAGTTTGAGTAGCGTGGGAATGAGGTTGAGTTTTCACAGTGATGGCATGATTTGAACGGCGGCAGCAGGTTTCTTGGTCATGGTCCAGCAGGTGAAACGCTCTGGCTGGCACCGAGCCAGAACGTTGTGTTTTGTGTTGGTTTGTCGGCAGTGGTGAAAATAGTTGCAGTACAAACATTTTGTGTTGGATGAGCCCTGATTAATGCTCTCTTAACCCCTTGATGCCTATTGTTGCAAATTTGCTACAAGCTGCTTATTATTTTTAAACCACTTTATACATTTTTCAAATCTAAGTCATTTTATTCTTTTATTATTATGTATTATCTTTATATTATTTTAATTATTATTTATTATTTTAAATTTACCTAATATTTAATTGTATTTTGTTTAAGTTTTTTTTTTAATTTTGCCATATTTATTACTGTATTAAATTTGTTTATATAATTATAAATACATTTCGGCATTAAGGGGTTAATTTCTTAAAGCTGTAAACTTGAACTGTAAAAACTGTAATGTAATTATTGCTTGATAAAAGTCAGAGCATGTGCAAACTGAGCTACTTTACTATAGTTATCCAAATATTTTCAAATTGATCTAATATTATAGGTAATTTCTGTACAGTTATAGGCAGCACTGGCTTCCTTTTTGTCTGTACAGTATGAATCTATAGGAACCTGAGTTGTGTAATCTGATTTAGTAACAGAAGTATTTCTGTGCATGCAGGTGATGACAGACCTTTTCAGCAGCAGAATGAAAGTGATGTTCCCAATTATCCAAAACAAGCCTCAAGTCTGCCAGAAACCGATTTAAAACGGTGACTGAGCTCAGTTTTTTCTTTGAATAAAAACGCTCAAAACCTCTGAAATTAAGTTGCGTAGCTATGGTGACAGATGCTAACGTCAGCATGACCATGAACCCTCGTCTTACTTTAGAGTTGATGGAGATTGTTGAGTTAACTTCTATCAATTCGTTTCAAGATTATTTGTATAGCACCAATTCATGACAAAGCAATCTCACAGCAGTCCATACACCGTAGTCCAGTTTTAATCCAGTTAAAACAAATCCTTTACATGATAACCAATAGTCCAGTTTATAAAAGCTCATAAAACCAAATTTAAAAAAACAAACAAAAAATATTCCATCCTGAGCTGCACAGGGCGACAGTGCAGAGGAAAAACTGCCCTTTAAAAGGAAGAAAATCCCTCCAGTAGAACCAGCGAGGGCGGCCATCTGCCTCGACTGGTTGGGAATGGAGAGGACAGGACGGAGGGGTCAACAGGCACCATAACCCCAAGGCAAAGATACCTGCTGAGAAGTAAAATAGACACACAAGTCATGTGTGTGACGATAATAAAGTCATATATTTATACATGGAGAATAAAGAGGAAGGCGAGAAAGGTGGAGGGAGGTGCTCCCCAGCAGTCTGCCCATAGCAGCATGACTAAAGCAATGATCAAGCGTCACCAAGCCAGCTGTAACTGTAAATCTAAACTTATTCAAACTTAAACTTTCAGCTTCCTGAGCTCAAACTGGGATCTGCTTCCACAGAGAAGAGTCTGATAACTGAAACGTTTGCCTTCCATTTTACTTTTAGAAACTTTTTGACTGGGAAAATCTGAAACTATGAGATCTTTAGATCCAATGGAGCTTGGTCACTAAGAGGCTGATATGAGAGGAGGAGAATTTTTTTTTTCAAAATTTTTTAATTAACATTTTTACAAATAAGACATAAAACTGTAGAAGTGTAAAGCCCGAGTGTGAGAGCTAAATAAAAACTAAACACAGAAGCAAATAAATGAATGAAAAGATAAAGTATACATAAATGGGGAAACATTTATAGTTTTAATTAATTAGATTTTGGAGTTCGGTTTCTGTTCTTCCAGAATGTGATTAATCAGTTGGTAGTGCTCCTGCATGTAATTAAGAAAAGGGATTCCTCAGTGAGTGAAATTTCCACAGGGAGTCTCTCGCTGCATATCTACTTAACTCCAGTTTTACAGAGTTAATGGTTTCTTAGTCCAGAGTGTTGAAAAGAGGAGCTAAAATCAAGCGTCAGGTTAACAGAGTGAAATCAGGTTTTGGTGAAAAGACACAGTAGGAGCCACAGTGACTGTGCTGCTGGATTCAATCCATCTTCGACAGTGATGGTATCATTTTCACTAATTCACATTTTCAACTCATTTAATGTGATTTAGGGATGATGGACATAAGGAGTAAATGTGTTAGTAAATGTATGATGGGATTTCTTCAGGGCAGGTTAAGGATTAAAGAATGTGTTAAAAGACGAAATGCTGGGAAAACTGGGGAAACATGTTACTAAAACTAAAGAAATGCTTGTGTAGGGAGGTTTTTTTTTCAGATAACTGTCCAAAAGATGAAAAAATATTGCCAATGTAGAGGTTTTTAAATAATAAATTAAATAAATAACTTAGTGCCCAGACTGGACCAAACAGTGAACAGAAGAAAGGACTCTTAATGGGAGAATGAATTAAAATGAGTTAATGTGTATGAAACTATTAAAGCTAATTATTCTGGCATCTGAGTCTGTGACAGTTCAAATGCTCAAGCTTGCAATTTCTACTAATTTTTTTTTTATAATTTTTAGTTAGAATATTTAATTCTAAACTAATAATGTGAGAAAAAGCCAGACCATTTCATGTGGACATGCTACGATGAAACTTGCCATAATGCCTTTTAACACTGTTTCTGTAAATAATCTGTTTTTTAGGAGTCACATTCAGTTCAGGATGGCATTATTTGTTCACATAGAAAAGCCATACAGTCAACATCTGTCCCTTCTAATTTAACTGTATCTTTTTAAGGCCTTTCAGCCATTAGTATGCAGCTGGTGCAGCGTGGCGTGTTGCCATCCTCCCCTCTGGTTTTGGGCAGGTCCCAGCAGCATTGTTACTAAGGGTACTGGCGGTAGCGTTGCCTCTCCTCAGAAATCTACTGAACTAAACAAACCTCCGAGAAAACAGAAGGATTTCATCTCATTCAGTGCGCCTTACAGGCAGCTCCAAAAGAACTTCTTCTTCCACCACCCCAAAAAAAGACCAGGAAGTAGTTTCACAAAGCTGCTCTGGCAGGGTGCAAATCTTCCTTTCCAGTCCCTTGACTCAACTATTTTTCATTCCTTCTCTTTCATCACTCTCCTCTTATTCTCTCACCCTCTTGTTTCATGTTCATGTCTTTATTTTATGTTTATTAGCTCTTCCTGCTGCTGTCCCTGTTCTTTCTTTTATTGTCACTGTCAGGCCATCTTTTTCTAGGTCTCTCTGTTAAACCCACGTGTTCTGTCATAAATTTAAAAATTCTCTTTGACTTTGCTCATAATTATCTTGGGTTGGGGGTTGGGGGTTGCCATAAGTGTGGTGCACAATCAGCAAGAGTGATGGTCTAAGCAATTCAATTCAACACGTACAATACTGTGCAGAACTCTTTAGAAACTAATGTCTTTATAGATGCCTGGAAAATAGGAAATGAATGCAGGGATTTATTGAAAGATGTGCAAAATGTTAATGGAAAGATTTAGAGCAAAAACAGAATTTGAACATTTTTAAAGAGCTTGACAGTCAGTATTTGGTCCGGGCAACTTAATTCTTCAATACTGACAAAAACGTCTTAAGTAGTCTACAGATATAGTTCTCCAGGCTTTTTGAGGACTCTGCAAAGCTCTTTTTTGGGATGTTGGGTGCCTTTTGTTCCATTGTCTGTCAAGATGAGCCAACACTGCTTCAATAATGTGGAGGTCTGGGTTCTGGGAAGGATTCATCAGTCTAGGTCTTGTGGCATTTGGCATATCCCAGGCTTTTATTCACTTGTTTCCCTTCTTTAAGAAGGGAATCCACCCCCCCATGGAGAACATTTTCATGAGACTTCTGTGAACAGTAAATGGATTAACTGATGGTCGAAATGCATTTCTCAGGTCTCATGTCAGGTTTTTAGTGGATTTTCCTTTCAGATGTTTGGATCTGCTGTAGATAGTTTTTTCCCCCCTTGGTTTTCAGCTAATAGCTCATTGGGAATCAAATAGTTGGTTCAGTGATATGTAATGTAAGATAGTGTTATCTTTGTCATTTTTATACATTAGATATAACTAAAAATGGGAACAAAGGTATGTCTGCTGCTGTTAACAAATGGACTAAAATTCCTGTTTAAAATAGGTTCTATGCTATTTTGTCTGTTATGTGTTGACACCACTCTGGTTCATCCCTTAGAGCTTGGAGCCTATTTATGCTTGAGTGATTCATAGGTCAGCATGAAGTGGCTTAACAAAGAAAACTGGACCTAAATAGCAATCCAAAAAAAGTACTACAGTATTTAAAGTTTGCATTGTTAATGCTTCAGCATTTTTTTTAATTGTGAATTAAAACTGAGTGGAAATAACCCCGTTAACTACGGAGGAACCCGTGATGTGCCAGTCACATGAATGTTATGTTTATTGGTGTGTTGTGAGGGATAAGAAATCTCAGTCAACTAAACTTTGCTATTAAAACAAAGAAGAAATCCTGCATTTACAGACGAATATGTACAATTTAATGTAGTAATTAAAGACTTCTTGGAGATTAATTGATGTGAAGTTAAAAGTATGACAATAGCTAAATAGTAACATCTAATCATTCACATCATACAGTATAAAACATATTCAAAGTTCATCTTTTGGAAAAATTTTAACCCACCAAAACTAATTATTTCAGGACCATTATTTCTTTAGCTTACATGCAACTCTGCATGTTTATAAAACTGCATTTTGTAAATGCAGTAAAGGTGCAAACAGCTTCTTACATCAGCTTCACTGCTCATCGGCAGCTTACTCTGCTCAGATATTGTAGAGCTTTACTACAACTATGACAGTTAAGTACTTAATAAAGGAAACAGACTTGTGAGAATAAGTGAATTTAGTAATGGATTAGAACTGTGGTTATCCAACCTGGGGTCCAGGACCCCCAAAAGGCATCCCCCATAGAGCACAGGGGGTCCCCGAGGCATTGACCATTCAGAACCATTGTGATTGAAAATTAAGACCATGTTCACAGAGATGAGTTGAAGTGTGTCCACTCATGTTTTTTTTTTATCATCTGGACATTTGTTCGCATGGAACTGGTGTTTTAGGACCCTGAAAACACAAACTTTTTAAACCAGATCCCAAAGTGAATAAATGGGGGTCATCAAAATCTGCTATACAATATTTTTATCCATGCATCCTTCGTGAAAAACAAAAAAACAACTAATCAGGCTACAGCTTATATATCCAATTTTTGTCCACAAATCAGATGATTTGTCCCTATTTAAAATAAAAAAAAATGTGAGGCTATATGTTGTTAATTTAACTTTGGCTTTATCAAAGGACAGAATACAGTACCTATGGTGAGAATCTCGCTAATGAAAACATAAAACCAAGCATGGTTTCAGCACAGGGCAGTGGCTCCACAGCTTTTTAGTATTTTTATGAAGGGGGTTCTAAAGGAAAATAGTTTGGGAACCACTGGATTAGAACTGGCCTTCAGGAAAACCAACCAAGTCTGGATAGACTTGTACTGTTGGGTGTAGATGTTCAGCAGCCCTCTGACTTAACTTGCAGGAACGTCAAGTTTACTTTAGTTTAGAGGAAATGAATCCAGGTTGTAGCTTAAGCTTATGCAGGTGATGCTAGTCAGGCTTTAGCGGTGCATAACTGTCTTTTTTTTATGTTGTCACATTAGCATGGGACAGGTGCCTCTTTGTTGAACTGTAGCTGTGGTGTGAGTAATGCTGGCTTTGTCTCCAGCTGTTTGTTTCTCCCTCCATTTCCTCCTGTCTCCTCCTGTCCTGTTATACCACATGTACCTGGCCCTGATGGCATGTTTTACAGTAAGATATTCCCTCTGGTTTACAGCATCTCCTCACGTTAGACAAGACATTTTAAACCTTTCTGGATCTTTCTTATCTTTGATGGTCAGTGTTTACTTGTTATGGTGAAAAACTGGTGTCATTGAATTTAGATGAACCCCTTAAAAGGAAACAACAAAAGAACAAGGCATTGTGGTACGGCTGAATAATGAATGCTGTTGTGCTTGGAGGGAGATCATTGTTTGTTGTGTTGAGGGGTTCAGACACTTCCTGTGGGTCACAGTGCTTGGCTCAGCTTTACCCGACCTGATCTGAAAGGAGACATTTGACACTCAGAGTCTTTTGTTTCATCAGCACGCAAAGATTAAATGATCCTTTTCATCGTTATGTAACATACTAAAAATACTTAGCAAACTTGCAGATGGATGGACCACTGTGATCATTTTGCTGCATGCTTCGATCCAGAATCATCCAACATGTACCAGAACTGAAGAATTTGTGACCCCAAAATCTTATTTGGATCTCAGTACAAGCCTTAGTGTCTAAAACTGATACCACAGTATTTAATCTCTAATGCAGTGGTTCTCAACCTATTTTCCTTGGGGACCCCTTTCATGTAAATACTAAAAATACCCTGCTCCAACCCGTACTGAAACCACGCAGGGTTACATGCTTTTAAAAGTGACATTCTCACTATAAATAATTAATTCTGGTTTAGTCCTGTCCTTCAATAAAGCCAAAGTTTAATTAACAACATATAGCCTTAATTATTTCTTAAAATAAGGACAATGTGGACATTGATCACATTGGCTTCAAAGACTCAGAGGCCCACTAAGCTGTTTGGGTCGCGGACCCCATGTTGAGAACCAATGTTCTAACGTATTTGTTAATTGATTCAGGGGCTCATAGGTTCTGATCATTCAGAGCTGATCTAACCTTTTAAAACCTGAAGCCCCCATATTTGCCAAATTGTGGCAAGGCTAAAACATCTTTAAGTTTAAAGCATCTAAAATCTGCAGCACATCAACCCTTGACAACCGTAGTTTGAGATCCCTGTCCTTAACTATGATGTCTCAAATTTGAGATTTACCCATTTTGACATGATATCCATCATCCGTCTTGGTGGTAATAACAGTCTGACCTTCTATTACGCTAATGCACTAAACCCTATACAAAGCTGCATGTTCTGTTGATATTATGTAAACATGTAGTCATGTAGCCAGTCATGGCGTCTTCACTGTTACGTGATACTTCTTTTTCTGTCCATGTATTTGCTTTGACAGTGTACTGCAACCTCTGTTACCTGGCCCTGCTACGCTGTTTCCAGTCTGTTGTGGGCCATGTTGATTCTTGAAATGAACTGAGAAGTGGTCATGAGTAGGTCAGGGTAATGCAGCCCATACTGCTCCCGTTGACATTCCTAATGATGCATTTCCAGAAACTAATTGTCATTTTCAGGAAGTCAGCTGTGAAGCTTAGCCGTTGCGTCATCATTTCAGTCTGAATGTGTCACTACGTCATGTGTCAGAGTTCATCTCCCCCTTTTTCTTTGCCTTTCGCAGGTCACCACACCATCTACATTGGCGTGCGTGTGCCCAAGAGCTCACGGCGTCGGAGGCGCCACCGCCGGAGAACCAGCCACAAGGACAGAAAGGAGAGGTTGACGGAGAACGCCTCTGACAAGTCGGACACAGAAAACAACGATGAGGCCAGCAACAGCATCCTCAAACCTCTCAGTAAGTTCTGATGGGCTCAGTGTCAAGGCCGATTAGGATTCATGTCTGTCTTTGCTGAAGGGCTGCTCTCTTTTTTCAGAAAAAAGCCCCTGTAACTCTCTGTGACCCTCTCTGCAAAGTTGCTGAGTCCACTCTGTGGCCAGAAATAGTTTCTGAGTGATGAGTTTGTTTTGACAGAGCAGAGGGAATTTTCATCGGAGGTAGAGGCCGATCGGATGCAGCAATACTGGAGCTGATAGGAGTCTGTTGGGAGCATTGTTAGCTTTTGTTGCTCTGGGTTTTGGTCCTGAGTTTAGGCATCTACTGTATACCTGTTATACAGTAGATAGTTGTTTGTTGGGGGTGGTCTGGACAGTCTTCTGTGCTGTATGGTGGATTTGCAGATGCACAGACAGAGCTACAGTTTTGAGGAAAACTAGAAGAAGCGGCAGAAGTGAAGCTTAAAAAGGGTGACGAAGAGAGTGCAAACACCAACTACTACAACAGTTTTGCTTTATTTTTATCTTCTCTTCATTATACATAATTTAGATGTCCAGTGATTTTATTTGCAGAGTTATGGTCATGTTTAAATGATGGTGGTGTGGGGTTTCTGGGTGGAGGTTTGGGTCAGGGAGCTGCTGCAGGTTACACGGATTAACACTACTGCAGCCTGCTGGTTATCACCCTGTCTGTCTCCACCTGCAGCAGTCGTACTATACATATATGGCTATGGATTGTGATGCCGTTGGTTATCTTGATCCTCGTTTTGCTTTTTTTATCGTAGTCAGCACCTCTAGCCAGTGTGTCTAAAAGCTACGTCTAACTCAAATTTTCTCTGGTTTTTCTAGTTTTACCTGAGGTTGTGGGGGGTGCTAATCTTGATTTCATACATTCTTGGTACTCCAAAGCATGTTTATGGCTAAGGTGGTACAGCAGATTACTCGTGTTGCCACATTTGCTGGCAGCATTTGCATTAAAAAGTTGTTTGGTCCACGTCTGACTTTAAAACCAAAGTATCTCCTGACAGCAGATACAGGCCTTTTCTATTTCTATTTTTCTATTCATTTTTATCATTCGGCGTCTCCAACAACACAGCTGTTCTGCTTCATATTTTGTGGTTCAGCTGTGAAAAAAGGTCCCCCTTGAAACAGTTTTTCACTATTCAATGTTCCAACGTAGTTCAATTCATGTAACAAAAATAGAAAACAAGCGGCTTTTGGTATGAACTGATATACCGCCCAGGACTAGGTTTAATATATTTCTGACTGTGGCTATAAACTTTAGCATCAGGCAAAGTGGATGAATTACACCTGCACAAGTTCAAGAATAAAGCTCATATGACACATGGCAAGAAAAGTAGAGGTACAAATCTTAACTTTGATTAAAAAATCATAGAAATTCTGTGTTTGCCACAATATAATAAGTATGATTTGATTCAGGAGCAAGCGGCCAGTATGATACAGTTTGAATGAAAAACTATTCGTTCTTTGAACAAAAATAGACTGAATAGACTTCTGTATGTTGAGCTTTAACATGTTCACATCATATAAACTGAAAGAATATATTACTCATTTGCAGACATAAATCAGGATATAATTCCTGCCACATCTTTAAATCTACACATATTCCTCATTTAATTGTAATAGCACATTTTTGTTATTGGAACAAAGAAAATGGAAACAATTCCACGTGTGTATCTTACAAATGATTGCTGTATTGATGCTGATCATTGAGTCCATTTGTCATTGCAGATTCATGTATTTTTACACCCCTAAAGAAAACTCAAATGTTTTTGTTAAACTGCTTTTACCTTCCAGGTTTTGTGAAATGAGTGGTCTTCTAACAACACAGTGACAATTCCACTGTGAACAAGGCTACAAATGTCCATGTTCTGTTAAATCCCATAAAGAGACAGACCACCATCATTTCCAGAAAATGATAGAATTTGGCATAGAACATGACAAGAGGCCCAAATTATGCCAGAACTGGATTTTACACTGGGAACACGTCACTTGATGAGGGGGATTTTCTGGAGGACAGAAATCCAATCGGACAGCAGATTACAGTCAGGCCAGCTGGTTGTTGCTGCTGATCGTCATGAAGCATGATGAGCAGAAATGGTTTGTTTTATAGATGCTGAGAGTTGTGAGAGATGTTCCTTGATTATGAGTTGTGGTACTGGACTATGACACAGTGGGGAACCTTGGTATTCCCAGTTGTTAGTAAATAGTGCAGCGTACCCTGACCTTTTTGGTTTTTTAAGAGCCATATTTATTATTTATGTTTTTGATAGTGTAAAGGCAGTTTCTGCTATCATCAGCCAAGAGAAATAAATAATAATTTTCAAATTTATTATAATAATTTTTACTTTATTAATTCCCACTGGGAAATTGGGCTCTGCATTTTACCCATCTCTAGTCAATTCACCAGAGAGCAGTGGGCTGTCATATTTTAGTGCCTGGAGAGCACTTCAGGGAGTTAAGGCCCACAGTGGTTCACCTTCAAGTTCTTAGCCTATCATCTGAATGTGGAGCTGAAATGGAGACTCATCAGACCAGCAACATTTCTCCATCTTCTGTTGTCCAGTGTTGGTGAGTGTGTGTGAATTGTAGCCTCAGTTTCCTGTTTTTAGCTTACAGGAAGCACCCGGTGTGGTCTTCTGCTGCTGTAGCCCATCTTCTTCAAGGTTGGACGTTTTGTGTGTTCAAAGATGCTGTTATTGAAATGTTTTAGTCTCAAACTGAGGGGCACCATATTTAAATTAAACCCAGTGAACTCTGAAAGTGATGAGGGACAAACTTTAACCCCAAACATTTCCCAGGGCTCCAAATACATAAATGTGCAGTGGTGCACGTGGCAAACAACATTACGTGCACAAAAATAATTTAGGTGCACATCCCAAATTTGTGAACTATTAACTTTACATTTAATCTTATGAAATCTTATAAAATTCTTAGAAAAGCTAAAACATACATATAAAAGTGCCTTTTAGTTTAAAGTGGGTTTGCTTTTATTTAGTACTGGTCAACAATAAAACAATTTAATCAAAATTAATGATATTATTATAGACAAAATTCAGTGATGATTATAAACTGGTTTATTGAAAACTTATATTAAAAGTACCTCCAGATTAACAAAAGTTCTGTACTTTTGATTTATAAACAATTATTTGCAAAAACAGCTGTATTCCTTACAAACCAGAAATTTAAACACTTCTTTTTTAAATACATGTAGGCATTAATTAATTAATGCATTAAAGCGTCAGTGTGCACAACCTTACTTTCAATAGGGTCTACAGCATGTTACAACAGTCTTCATTAAAGGACATTAATGTGACTATGAGCAAGGGTTGGATCACAAAGTGTCAGCTTTGCGTATGCACATTTAATTTTTAGTTTGGATGTGGTGCAGAGGTAAACATCTCCTGCTCTGACTGCAGCTGGAAGGAAAACAGTCGCTAGTCGCTTAAAAAATGGCTAGAAGGCCTGAAGACTTCCTAAATTAGTGACAGAGTCAATAATTGGCAACATAGCAAGTTACTGGCTGTTTTAATACTTGCAGAGGTGCACATGCAGTCAGAAATTAGGTGCACATCTCTAATTTTATGTTGACAAACTTGCACATGCACATGATTTTGCAAGCCCTGCCTCAGTTCGTTTACAGTAACAGAAGTATTTCTCCATTTATGGAAACTTTGAGTGTGCTGGACGAAAACGAGACGCACTACCATTTTGTTAACAGTCAACAATTTGACAGTCTGCTGGTTTCTGTGAAGCAAATGGAAATGCTACTGGTGTTGTGGAAAATCTGTCATGAAACAAAAGGTGTAAATGAAATGCACATTGAAAAAACACCACAAACAGATTGTGTACATTTGGTATTGTTGAACATTCATGTGGACATTTGTCATATTGTGTGTAAACAGGTTTTGGGAGATACATGTTTCATTTTACACTGTTGCCCTTTCAATCTTTTATATAAATTTATGTTTATATTTAATTTAAATGGCTTAATTATATGAAATGTAAACATTTCATGGTATTCATATTATATATGTAAATTGTGAGTGTTTCTAATAGTTAAAAAAACACAAAGATAAAATTATAATGTATAATAATTTTTGTTTTTTTAACCCACATCATAAATTAGACTCAGAGGCTTTACATAGCATATGCATCTGTACTTGTAGCCTCTACAGGAGCTCCTTATTCAAAGTTTCCAGTTTATTGTGCAGCAATAACTTCATGTAATGCTGCCATGTTCTTTTTAGAAAGAAGCTTTCTACTGCAACCCTTCCAAGCAACCGTACTTGTTCCATGTTTTACTGTACTGTCACAAACATGAATATTTAATGTGCTAACTGAGGCATATAGAGTGTGAGATGCATCTCTTGGGGTTTTTTGCAGTTTCTCTGAGCATTGCATGGTCAGACCTTGTGCTGAACTTGCTGGCAAGTCCTCTCTAGTCATGAGTGTTTACCCACTAGAGTAATGGATTTGAAATTGTTTGGAAATGTCTTATAACCCTTCCCAGATTTATGTGTAGCATCAGTTGCTTTTCTGAGATCATATCTGATGTCTTTTCTCCTTTGTATTATGTCAACACACATCTGAACGCTGCAGAACAGCAAAACTAAGGAAAATCTGCTTTTATAGAAGTTCTCCCACTGATGATGACCAACTAATACATCTGATTGATGATTGATATCAGGCTTTACTTTGTTTTTCCACAAATTGCAACTGCTTTGTCTTTGTGACATTAAGCTACAGGTGGTTCTGACCATACCACTCCACAAACTTGTCCACCATACCCCTGTACTCCTCCTCCTGGCCCCTGCTGATACAGCTCATGATGGCAGAGCCATCTGTGAACTTCTGCAGGTGGCAGGACTGTGAAGAGAACCTGAAGTTTGAAGTGTAAAGGATAAACAGGAATGGGGACAGGACCATCTTCTGTGGCACCTTCATGCTGCTTACAATGGTGTCTGATATGAAATTCCCCAACCTCACATACTGAGGCCTGCCTGTGAGGTAGTTGTGGCTCCAGGCTGCGAACCAAGCAACCACCTGCTTGTCCAGTAGTTTGCTGTTGAGCGGGGCAGGTCGAATGGTATTAAAAGCATTGGAGAAGTCGAAGAACATGACTCTCACAGTGCTGCCTGTCTCCTCCAGGTGGGTGTAGGCTCTGTGCTGCAGGAAGATAATGGTGTCTTCCATTCCTATCTGGGGCTGGTAACAGGAACTGCAGGGGGTCCAATAATGGTCCGACAACTGTGCGAAGGTGCTTAAGAATGAGCCTCTACAGCGACTTCAGGCCATGTGATATCAGGGCCACTGTTCTATAGTCACTGTGTGTGCTGGGATGCTTCGTCTTCCAGACATGAGGTTTTCCACCTGTCAGGGACAACCATCTGGATCAGGCTAAGGTTGAAGATGTGTTTGAAGATACCACACAACTAAGAGGCACATCCTTTCAGCACTCTGGAGCTGAGGCCATCAGGGCCTGCGGTTTTCATAGGACGAAGGTGACAGAACTCTTTCCTCACATCTTCAGCAGTAAAGTGATAAGAGAGGGAGAAGAGAGCCCTAGTTGGGGGCAGGTGGGCTGAGGTGTCAATGAGACATAGTTCAGGAGAGCAGAGGAAGTGCGTGGGTAAGTGGAAGGGGAATAGTCTTTGTCTTATTATTCTTATGTACTGATATGTAAAATTGAAAAATCTAGAAGGGTGTGCTTTCTTTTTTACATGACTCTTTATTACCTTTCTCACACTTTAGGTTCAGAAAAGTCATATTAACCAATTTAAACATCATGAAAGTCAAATAAAGGTAGTTAAAACTCATTCATCTAATTGAAGTTTTATTTTTGATGATTTTTCTTTTTCATTTTGCTGACTTTATAAAAGTTTAGTTTGTATTATGTGTATCCATTTCCAGAGCTACTATTCCTTTAAATGTTTATACAGCTAAAACTCCAATCTGCAGCCATCTGTCAGGCATGCAAAAACTGATAGGCACGCAGTACCTAATGTCCTGCTGTTATTCACTCTGCTGTACAACGTTATTCTTTCTGGGAAACATGTCTTCCCCCAGGGGAAGGCCCTTGTCTGTCTGGACTCAAATCCTCTTGTTTGGTCAGATGGACGCTGTGGGGAGATGAAGTACATCCTCTTGGATACATGTGAATCCACTGTACAGCTATTTGACCCCTCCTTATTTTGATGAGCATGTTTTTTTCAATCCCTTTCCCCATCTTATTCTGCCGGGATCAAATGTTCTCTCAAAGTGGATTACAGAGATTACTCAGAAACTTTGCTTGGACTGAAATGGGTTTAATTTGCTAAAGTCAAGGGTCATGAGCTTTGACATTTTGTGGACAGATTTCCACTTTTATGTTCATATTTCACTGAAGGAAGTCTTTAAATTTATGAGCACTATTTTAATTTGATTAGATGAATTTAAAAGTCAACCTAGGTACGTGATTGGCGTTTCTGAAAATTCATTGTAGAGCAATGCAGCGTTCACATGGCAATGCTAATACTAGCAATAGTAGCTAGCTAAAAACCGTGTTTGTTCGTTTTGCCTTTATATAACTTGTATTGATTATTTTTTGGCTACAAACAACCAGTGGCAGGGCATTTTGATCAAAATGTCAGCTAAAATTGAACATCCTAACAGAGTAAAGTAGCAGCTAGCTTATCATTGCTAGATTGTTGGATAAGTGCAACTTGCTATATATTTCTGTTTGCTTCTAACTTCTTTCAGCTTGTGGGCCTCATTTTAAGCATTAACTGGATGATGTTTAATGGATACACAGGCTTCAAACACAAATACTTTTTATTTTTAGATTCAGTTTGTCATGATGATAATAATGGTTTAAAACCAATGTAAGATTTTAGAATTAAACCACATTTTTTTTTTAGAAATTTAGGAAATTTTATTAAACAAAATCTGTACTTTGTTAGTTTATTTTATATCTATGTTTAACAGTTTTCAATAATTACAGCACATAATGTTGTCAAAAGATTGAAAGACTAAAGAAGGATTGCATGAAGGATTAAGCCCAGAAACCACTGTTGACCTTTGAGCCCTCAGGTAGCACTGCATGGCAGAACATCATGTCACCATGATGACGTGTACGTAAAATGCTGTTAATACAGAGGTGCATATTGGAATCTTCAAAAGGCTTGTGGTAGTGATGTCTGTTCCTGGAGGTCACTGTTTGTTTCAGAATGACAATGCCAGACATCATTCTGCATGACTACCGACAGTGTGGGTTCATAGACTCAGAATGTTTATGCTTGACTGGCCTGCCTGCAGACCAGATCTCTCTGTCATTGAAAACATAATTCGACTATTACGTTGGCCCGGAAACAGGTCCCAAAAGATTAAAAAGTGTATTAAAATTAAGGTTGTAATTTTTGGAATAATAAGTTGTCAGGTGAGAACATCAGTGTTGGAAAAAAAACTATTTCATTCTGTGGGACTGACATCAGATGATGTTATAGATACAGTGAGATATTTTAACCAGATTTTCCAGAAATTTGATAATTTTTTTGGCTCCCTTAGTCTTTGAGTATGTCTCCTGTTATTTTCCGTTTTATAAAAAGTTTTTTTTTTAATAAGATATAGTTAATGTTGATCCCCTCTATTTTTCATTCATTAGTGAATCATTTGATTTAGTATTAAACACTGTGTTTATTGATTGTATTGATTAAAATATCAAATAATCAAAATGTGGTGTCCCACAGGTCTCTTTGTTGGGCCCCCTGCTCTCCTCTTATTACGTGGTTGTCAGAATTGTGATCTGTTTTTTTTTCTCCAATTCTTTAGTGTGACAAAACTCTTTCTTTCATAGCGTTGTTGTGGGTCATCTGCTTGGATTGTTCAGAATAGTTTGTGTAGTTTGTTTTTCAGGGATGAAGTGGGTTTTGCTTTTTTCAGCAAAAACTATAAGAAGCACAGAGAAAATGGAATTTAAAAGTCTGTGTACCTGCAGACAGGACAGTGTGCATTTCATTTCAGGTTATTCCCCCTCAGCTGGTATTTGTTATATTCTCATCTGAAGCTGCCCACCTCAACTATCACAATAACATACCAGAGCGAGATGGTCAGGGCATACAAACTGTGCTCTCAGTGAACCACCCTCGGGGTGTTACTCTGCATTCAGCCCAGTCCTTGTTCCCTCCCTGTCTGTTAGCTGGCCTGCATACTGAATCGCAGATTTTGTGACATGGAAAACATTTCTTCTGTTGAATAAGATGACATACAGCTACATTATCATTACATGTGTGGTTACAGACAATGAATATGCCAGTGGATCTCATGTATAATTTTTGCTGTGCTGAAATTTTCAAAAAGGGCAGGGGAGATGAACGGTATTTGTGTAGGATGCATGTCAAGAGCAGGACTGAACAGGCCTTTGGTGGCAGTCACACTAAGCTTTCTGCTGGGCAGCAGGCATTCTTCCTCCGTCCCCTATCCCATGAGCCTTTGCTGGTGGGACAAAGTCCTCTTTGTATGCCCATGGCTCTTGGCTAGAGCACACAGTGCTTTGAAATGGGAACGATAGGATTTTCATTTCTATCCCTCCTTTCCGTGCTAGCTCTCACCCCTTTTTGCTTTCACTGTGCACTGAGCCTCACCCCACTAACCTTCCTCACCCATCCTCCCACCTTTCTCTTAGCAACTGGTCAAGTGGGACAGTATTACATTGACACCAACAATGTGCTTGTTACCAGCTTGGCTTTTTGCCAGGTTGCATGACATAAAGCATCTGGAAAATTTTGAATAAAGGTTAGCAACTTTACATGCTTACTGTGAATCAGAAGATTAGGAGTTTTGTTGAAAATAATATTAATAAGCAGTTGTTGTCCAGCTTATGAATACATTTGTCTCATAATGTGAGTTTTAAGATTAATAAGACACATATGAGCCAAATTGACAGATAAAATATTTTTGTTAATTTAAGAAAGGAGCCCCTCACCCCACCCCCACAGATATGTGCGGTTATATTTGCCATGAACATTTAATGTAACTGCTTTATAAGCTCTGCACCTTCACCTTGAGGAATTTTTGACCATTTCTTTAAACGTTTTCTTTAAAACCACACTTTTATACTTTAGCATTTATTGTCCCATCAAGTCATTCTGTTCTATGTGTACCAAAACCGGCCCAAACCATAATACTGCCACTACTTTGTTAAGAGACAGATCAAGGTCCTTATGCTGGAATGCAGAGTTATCCTGTCTGCAAATATAATCCTTTAAATTTGGCTTTGCATGTCCACAAAACATTCTTTCAATATCCTTTTGTTATATCCAAATGATCTTTAACAAAGCGTAAACTGAGCTTTCACTTACTGCATGTTGGAGATCAGTGGCTTTCTCTTTGCAGCCTGGCCATGCAAAACATTGCTTTTTAGCGATGTCATAATGGATTCATGGACGTTAGCCAATTTAAGGGGCATTTAGATTCTTAGAAGTAACCACAAGTTCTTTGTGACTTCACACTGTTACGTAACTCACTCTACCGCGGATCTTTGTTGATCAACTGCACCCAGTGAGGGTAATGGTAGTTCTGAATGTCCTTTATTTGTACCCAATCTGACTATTGGCTAGCGTCCAAGTTCCTTAGGGATAGTTTTAGGAACCTTTTCCTGCCTGATTATCATCAGCATCTGTTTCTCCACTGGACACAAACTAAAATAAGAAGTAATTTAGTCTTTGTGTCTAGATTGGGATCATGGTAGTTATTTGAACAGTTAAACCCTTATGTTGTGGTGTGGCATTTAGTTCAATGTGTTATTTGTATAGCACTAATGTATTATAAAATCATTTCCAGACACTTTTAAAGAGGCATTTAATTAAATCAAATTTATTGTAGTCCAGTAATAATCAATTTAAAACAAATCCATTATAGGACCCACAATAGTCCAATTTATAATAACTGTGTTCATATAAGCCAATTAAAAAATAATAATTGCCTGACTATAGAATCCAATGGATTGCTTCAAATCTCTTTGATTCCATCCATCATCCTGAGCATGCAATCAGTGGCAGGTGACAGTGAAGAGGACTAACGCCCATTAACCAGGAAGGTAAAGCTCCAGTAGAACCAGAAGGAAGGGTGGCCATGTGACCTCAACCAGTTGGTGGTGGACATGACAAGAAAGTGAATTCATAGGACATCCCCTTGGAGCTTAAGTATATGGCACATAACTAAAGTGATGGCTAATGGTCACCCAAGCCAGCCCCAACTAGAATTCTTTTAAAAAAAAGAAAAGTTTGAAGACTAAACTTAAAGGGTAGTGAAGGTGTCTGCTTCCTGAACTCAAAATGGGATTTGGTTCCATAGAGAGGGGTCTGATTACTGAAGGCTCTGCCTCCCATTCTACTTTTAGAAACTCTAGAAACCAAAAGTAAACTCACAATCTGAGAGTGAAGTGTTCTGTTAGGGGAATACAGAACTATGGAGATGTTTAAGATCAACAGCATCCTCAGTCTTGTCTGAAGTAAGTGAGAGAAAATTCAGTCATCCAAGCTTTTATCTTTGAAATATCTTAACTGATATCTGACCAACTGGTAATATTACGCTTCATAGATAAGAAGAGCTGAATATCATCTGCATAGCTATGAACATTTATGTCATGCTGTCTAATAATATTATTTATTGTAGTGTTTCTCAATCCAGGTCCTCAGGACCCACTGCCCTGCATGTTTTTTTTTTATTAGTTCCTACTCCAAAACATCTAATTCGGATTAATAACTTCATCATCAAGTTCTTTGCAAGCCTGTTAACATGCCATTCATTTCATTCTGGTGTGTTAAAGAAAGGTTACCTCTAAAACATACATGGCAGTGGGTCCTGAGGACCAGGATTAAGAAACACTGATCTAATGGAAACATATACAATGTGAGTAGTATCAATCCAAGCACAGAACACTGGGGAATTCCATGTCTTATGCTGGTGTGTGAGAAAGACATCAGATATCAGATAAATATGACCTATATCAGCCTAATATTCAGATCTCTGAGATTCAGTAAGACAAGTTAAAGACACAAGTCCATTATCTGAGGTCATGAGGGGTTTGTTGGTAACTTTCATCTCACTGTTTCTGTTTCTATGCTACAATGTTCTCTGCATCCTATCTCAGAATTCTCAGAATTTCCTATTTTACTTCATAGTTATGTGGTTTGTCTGTTTTCAAACTAACGCGGTTAGGTTGATTTTATTATTGTTTGCACTTCTTCGCTCAACAAATCCCACATCATAAGACCAACAGTCTTATGTCTTAATATGATTGGTTCTGAAGTTTTGAATGAATTATGTGATTGGTAGCCAGCTTTGCCACAAAGCATCATGGATGACTAATGGATTGCTAACAACAATAGCCCCAGTTTTAAATACTGAAAAATATAAGCACATTTATGATCTTTCAACTAAACAAGGCTTTCTACTTGTCTAAGAACAGTGATATAGAGGAATAATACATTTCCACAAAGGTGTTTCAAAGATCTGACAGGCTGAAAATGCCTGACGCTAATTTAACTTTGAAAAAAATCCTGATGGTCCACATATTTTTGCTATTTATAAATGTTTTTAGTAACATTTTCCCTATCTACATACTTTTTAAAAAAATTTTAAAATTTAATTTTAATATATTTGTCTAGATTTAGTCACTGTTTGGACGCACTGTGTGCGAAGTAGTGGATTGGAACAGTAAACGTGGCGTAGGCATTTGCCTGGGCTTGTGCCAAATCTTGTCTCTGCTAAGATAAACCATTGAGAAAGAGAAAGAATTTTTTTGTATGAATGACTTTATTACACTTACATTATATTTCCTACCACTGTTTGTAAGGAACATGCCTGTATTGCCCTCCTATTGTGCGTTTTTTTAAAGAAATACAATAGTAGTTTCTATTTATGAACCTACATTACTCAAGCCTTTTCCCTCATCTTGCTCTGCTGGCTATTGTTTCCATGCAATTTTGGCCATATAGGTATTTAAAGCTTGTTTTAACTGTTTACTGTAATCAACATAAATCGCTCTCTATATAAGTGTCAGCTGAATGTGTGTAACCCATGTTAATTATTCCTTCTAAGATGTTATTAAACAGGTAGCAGTGAGTCAGGCTAGTTGCAGCTTGTGGACGAGTGTGTATATGTGTGTGAGTGAGTGAGTGAGTGTGGGAATGTCTGATTGTGTGCCAGCAGACAGTTTATCCTCCACCTAGTAATCTTGCAGCTGCTCGTCTGGCTTATACCTGTAGCTGTAGTTGTTGTTCTTGTGCTGCAGAAAACCCAACAAGGGGAATCTGCAAGCCTTCGGCCTGTTTATGGTTCAGCCAGATTGCTGATTTAATGAATGGACAGAAGAATGACTGTGTAGATGTCCTGATAAGCGCAGTGTAGATGTAATCATCTACATTTCACCTACAAGCCGAGCTAATTGCTCAACTCCTTTAATCGGTTTAGAAATGTTTTTTTTTTTTTTTTTTAGGATTTCCTTATTTAAAACTAAGATGGTAAATATGATTTTTGTCATCCATCTGTTTATTTTCCCATTTTCATGTAACAAGACAAAGAATCCCAAAGAAATCATGACAAATGGAAATGAAACAATGTTGGCAAGTCAAAATAAAATCTGATTACCCAACTTTTGTTTCTTTTATTCATGTTTATACCTTGGAATTGGATTGTAAGGACTTCTGCTAACATAATGCATTCCTGAAGCCTAATCCAAACCATTCAGAACCCTTAACAATACCCTTAAACGCTTTACGATGTAAAACTTTGTTTAAAAAAACGCTTTCTCAAATGTCTCCTGTAAAGATGCCAATGTTCAGTTTTAGGATGTTTTACAAACCATGGAATCAAACTGGTTAAACCTCCCAATCTCCCAGGCTGGGAGGAAGATCGAATATTATGCAAAGCAAAATATTGTGATAGTTGATATTGCAAATAATTGAGATAGGCCGATAATTATCGACATCAGATGCATCACTATTTTTAAAGAGAGGGGTAACTAACACATTTCCAAAGTGATGGGACTGAATAGCCACATTCGGACAGAGAAGTTCTAAGCATGCAGTTCTAAGAAATGTCCGCCTCGAATTTCGTTCTATGAACTGCTCTTCCACAGGGGAGCTGTTTCATTTTGCATTCTCCTGTAAACATGTCAATGGTGTCTCATTTTGCATTTGGGGTGGCGTGGCTCAGTGGGTAGAGTAGTCATTTTGAAGCCTGAAGGTTGCCTGTTCAATCCTCGGCCTGTCAAGCTCATGTCGAGGTGTTCCTGGGCAAGACACCAAACCCCAAATTGCTCCTGATGGGTCGTTGCCTTGTATGGCAGCTTCTGCCATCAGTGTGTGAATGGGTAAATGTGATGTATATGTAAAATTCTTTGGGTAAAAGTGCTGTATAAATACAGACCACTTACCATTCGCACATGACTCGGGGACCGATGTGAGGCAACCGTCTGCAAAAAAAAAATGAAAGAAGAAAACAACACCACCAAGAAGCTAATATTGTGATCATCCACAGCTGTAACAGTGGTTTTTAAAAATGACTGGGCCACAACAAGCAGAAATTAATAAGTGGAAATCCGCCAAGGGACATAGCTACCAATCACCAAACACAAAAAACAAACAACAAAAGTTCCTACAGTTGGAAAGCAGCTAATGAGTATTTCGAGATAAATTAAATAAATCAGCAAGGGGATACATAATCACATGAGCAGCAAGTTTTAAAAATTTGGTCCATCAGGACCAACACTATTGCCCTTTAAAGGACATAAAGACGCCAGTAGGCAAATTTTTATTTTTTTAAAGGAAAAAGAAAATGATCTTTAGACATTTAATTAAAACACTTCACTATTACTTCCACATAGAACAATAAATTGCTCCATAGTTCTCTAATTAGTATCCGTTGGGGGTATTTTGGGTCCAAACCAGCTTCTTTGAAATACACTACCAGACAAAAGTTTATAAAACCCCCATTTTTTCAGTGTTTTTATTGAAATTCAAACAACTTAATGTTCTCATGATTTGTTATTTTTCCCCGTTTACTGGTGCAGAATTGTGACGTTTGTCTCACTTGTGTGACATTAAAGTCGGGTGAAATGCGACATTATCATTCAGACTGACGTTGCTTTGACAAAGATCTGATATGTATCCAATTTAGAACCAAATGTGAAAGTGTCCTGGGTCAGATTTAAAAAAAAATCTGATTTGTGCTATTCAGACTGTCACTAAAAATGATCCAAAATGAGTGATATATGGGCAAAAAATCGGAATTGAGCTGCAGTGTGAACGTAGGAGAAATCGTAATTTCTCTGACCTACACTTTTGTGTGTTATGATGGTCTGTCTCTCTTCCACTGTTAATTGCTTTTTCTTGTCTCTACACTACTTTCTGCACTACTGTGTAAATAATGCTCCCAAGGATATGGTATCATAGCGCATTCCAATTAGGGATGGGCAGAATGGCCTAAACCGAATACTGGGATATTTCTTTCCTACCATTTACTTTGCCAGTAACACTAACTGTCTGATGCTTTGTGCAGCGTCCTACAGAGTAAAATGACACATCAGCAGTCTGAATTACAGGACATTAACTTAAATAGACCATGCGCAGGCATATATTTTGGTAATGCACAGGCATTTTTAATATAACTAATAATAGCTGTGCTCTGTTTACATGGTGATTGTTGGTTGTGAAGGTATAGTAAATTAGATTTAGGCACCTCTTGAAAAGTTGCAGTCTTATTCCTCCATAGTACATAATTGTGGTTATGAAACTAAATTAATCTTGAATCACAATATAGTGTAGATAAACCTGAAAAAATTTAATAAAATTATTGTAATTAATGGAAGAAAATGGTTCATATTTGTAACAATGGAAGGAATTGTATGACTATAACTAAATTTTCTTTGCAAACATGGTTTGGAGCATCAGAGCCAGAGACGAAAAGAAACTGAAAAAACTGATGAAGAAAGCCAGCTCTGTGGTGAAGCCCTTGAAGGAGATTATGCAAGGAAGAGTCCTCCACAAGCTGCTCAGCATATTGGACGACACTGCACAGTTGGTACATTACATACTGTAGTGACTAAACAACAGTATGTTCAGGCAGAGGCTTGTTCAGCTGCACTGTGCACAGCTGCAGTTTAAATATAGTTACAGCTGTTTATTGATCCTTTTCTCTTCAAAACAACTTTCATTTTGGGGGAATGAAGTATAATTTTATTTAATTACATTCAATTCAAGGAACCAACGGAGATGGCAGCCATAAGAGTGAATAAACAGGTGGGCTTTGAAAGTTTGTCGGTCATGCATACAGTAGCTTTGTTGATGATAAATTGATTTTTTCAGCTGATACTGCATTGCTATAAAACAAGAACTGTAGTCAATCTGAACATTTGTTTTGATGATTGCAAAAATTGTCCATGATTATACAAAGCTGCAAAACGCTGCCATAAAATCCAAAAAAGGCTAAAATAAGTATTAACTGGAATTTATTTTTCTATTTTTAGGTTTATGATGCCTTTAAACAACTATTTACAGCAGTTTTATTAAATTGTATTATGTTTTTAGAAAGTACTTGGAAAGCTATTAACAACATATAGGCCATTTTATAATTGTGGGTACATTTCGCATCTCTGAGGGAAAATAAAGTATTTCCCCCCAAAAACTTAGTTTTTGAATTTAAATGGAGGAAAAATAAATAAATTAATAATAATAATAATTAATGGTTTAAATATTACAGGTTTAAGGTCAGCAAAAAGCTAAATAAAGACTATTCTCTAAAAGGATGAAGGAAGTTTTAATGGAAAAGCTCTGTTGTATATATATTTTTTTCTGTCTAATTTTGAAATGTACCCGCAATTCTAAAATAAATACATAATTTATTTGTATTTTCTGGGTTAATATGAGCCTTGCTGGACCACACACTGATTTTATGTAATTGTTTGCTGTTGAGAAACTTATGTCCAGTTCCAATGACCCGGGACCTGCTTTCATTCAGAGTTGGAACATAGTGTACACTTGTTGAAACAGTCGATGGTGATGTCGTCCATTTATACCATGTCTGAATAGCACTTAAAAGTATTATTGTTCATCAGTCCTATTGGAATTGTGTTAGACTCTTAATATTCAAATGAGAAAACAAAAGGAAGGAAAGGCAATCCACAGTTAAATAATAGGCCGGTTTGTGAACCATTTCCTAATTGTTAATGAGGAGTTCCAGGGCTGCGTGCCAAGGCAGAAGGACAAATTGTGAAGCACTGTTTGAACAGTGAAGGGGAGGCAGAAGAGAGGGAAAGGGGCAAGCTGTGGGGACACTATCACTGAGGGGACCCCCAAACCCCATCAGCCCCCTCCTACCTGTTTCCACAAGTGCTGGAGGAGGCAGCTGAGAGCGGCTGTCACTTCCACCCAAGACTTTAATCAGGGTCTAGCTGCTGCTGTGGGACTCTGCAGACTTGTGCTTCTTAGCAGACTGCTGTGTGATTATCAAGCCCAGCGTCAGCTGACTTGAAGAGCATCGCGGGGGGGTCACTCTGATTTTAAAGATGTCCAACAACAATAATCAAGAAGAGAAGGAAGAAAAGGAAGAGGATACGGAGGAGAAAGAGGAGGTGATGGTTAAAATCCCACCACCTCCACCTCCTCCTGAGGTCAATGGGAAGGGTCTAGCTGAGGACGAAAAGCCCGTGCCCAAACCTGTGCCCAATGGGCATCAATGCCAGCCTATGAATTGCAGTATCTTTACTTTTTCCACAGTCTCACCAGCAGCCGAGAGGATCCGCTTCATCTTGGGGGAGGAAGATGATGGCCCGGCACCCCCACAACTCTTTACAGAGCTGGATGAACTGCTGTCCGTGGATGGACAGGACATGGAATGGAAAGAGACGGCCAGGTAAGAACATTTTGTTCCTAATAACAGTTCTACACCCCCTTCCCCCAAACCCACTCTCTTCCCCACATTACAATAAAGTTCATTTGAGATTATAAGTCATCAAGTTTACCTCCAAAATTTTCAATCTACAAGAACATATTTCATCCATCTGAAGGTTTCACAGATTTTGTGTGGCAGTGATTGGACAGAGATGGGATGATTGTTTATACATCATTAGCCCTGGACGAGTGAAGCTCTCTCAGGGGAAAACTGGATCTCTGGGCTGCTGTTTGAGGCACCAAATGGTTTATTTATCATTGTAACCTCTGACCAATTGTACTGCAGACAGTAGTTTTGTTTAAATGTGGCCTGACTGATTTGCAGAGAAACTCTGTTAAATGCACATTACTTTATTATTGATTTAGAAGTTTTTTTTAAGGCTACATTACCTATTTTAAATTGTATATAAATATATATAGTTTTCTATTGACAATTTTTGTCAAATGATAAATGATTTTGTCTAAAACGTTCCTATTAACCTACCAGACAGAAAATCGATATGGAGATTGTAAAACATTCACCACAATGCAGTAGTAGGGGGTCACTGATTGTTTTTCTTTCTGTTTTTAAAAAGACATGGGAGGGTGATGGGGGCTTAATTATTCCATTATAAACTATTTTCTACAGGTAGATATGTCCTTTGTTGCTGTTAGTGAATTGAATATAAATATGATTACTGTGGTTTTATTACCTTTGAACACACAGCATCTAAAAATGCTGTATTGCACCACCATGTTATTGGAATAGTCCAGGACAAATTAAACTGACTTTAGACCACTACTAAAGTAGTTTTCACATTTTTCTTTTTGACACCACTGTAGTTTTGGGAAATTTTGTTATCTGTGCTGCCAGATGTTTCTATATTTTACACAAAAATCTAATTCAGATATATTTTCTTAAGTTTATAAACCATATAAACTATTCTGTGAACAATTTAAGAGATCTGGTTTTTGTGCAAGTTTTAGCAAGTGAGCTCAAAATGAACACGATGGTCTCACCAGTGCTGGGTACCGCTGTCAGTCTGCCAAGTGCAAGTTTGGCAGCCAAAGTGGGTAAAAAAAACCCTGGTACTGAAACAGTTCTGGCTGTCGTACCCCTGACTCTGCGGGAGGGGGGTCAGAAGGACTCAATAGACTATCATCAATGCAAAATTAAAAATCCTGATGCTTTATCTGATTTTAACTATAAAAGAAAGGATCATTACATGTGTAAATTTTGCATGGCTGCTACCTCTGCAAGGCCTCCATTGTAAAACAAAGATTTCTAATCTCAGTTGGACTATCTGGTTAATAAAGATTAGATAAAATGAGTTGCTGCCGGATCCAGTATGGCTATTTATAATAAATCTCTGTCTTTTTTCATCCCTACAGGTGGATAAAGTTTGAGGAGAAGGTAGAAAAGGGGGGTGAACGATGGAGTAAACCCCATGTGGCAACGCTGTCTTTACACAGCCTGTTTGAATTGCGGACATGCATAGAGAAAGGCACCATCATGCTTGACATGGAAGCTTCAACTCTGCCTCAGGTTGTTGGTAAGGTTGATTAATCCATTAAATTTTCATCTGGGATCAAAATATATTAGAGATTGTGTGAAAATGTGCATGTCTGAAAGTGACTATTTAACATTAAAGTATTGCATGTTTCTACATCTTTAGTGATTTAATGTAATTTATTTAATGTAAACGTAAAAGCTAGTAAAATTAGGTCCACCCCAAAAAGCCCAGTCTGCTCTGATTGGCAGGCTTCGTTGGATTGATCAAGCTCCGCCCACGACTCCTAAATAGCTCTGCTAATGTTCAATATTCCAGAAATTGTGTCACACATTCTGAGTCTAGCTTGACTCACAGGTTAATGAAGGGCTTTAAGGAAAAGAACAGATTAAATGTTTTCATATGCTCTGTTTTACATAAAAACACCTACAGTAAAGAATCATACTAACAAAGAAAGGGTATGTTGTATTTGTAATTTTATAGGTGTTTTTTATAGCTGGGGTTTTTCCTGAAAAATTATTTAAAAAACGCTGATCATTTGCTTAGTTTTTGAAGTAAGAAGGGCTAATTTGAAATGGTAGGTGGAGTCTTATCAGGCTGTTGGAGTTGGTCAGTCAGAATGGATTGAAGTTAAAGCCATCTCTAACGGCTGTCTTTATTAGTTAGCTTGATTTTACCAGCGGCAATTAGAGCTCTTCTGTTTCATGATAACATTAAATGTTTTTTAAAAAAATGGAAAGTTTTCTAATAACTTAAAATACACACACAATCTCTTTATTTCATTGATATAATTGTTAAAATGAATAGTGACTTATAGTGCAAGATATTAAATAAGAACATACATTTTAATTTCATGGGGTCATCAGTAAACTTTCTTTAGTCAATAATATAATTAGAAAAATACTGAATATAATAGTTGCCTTGATAGCTGCATTGTGCATGTTGAATAATGAAACTTAAAGCGAGAAGCTCAGAATTGGCTGTTTATGTTACACAACTTCCACATTTACATTACATTATATAATAATGTCATCATATTTCACTTTAAAACTACCAAGAATAATTAGAAATAATTAGAATATAAGAAAAATTAAATTAAGGGTGATTTTGATTTTCTTCCCTTCACATCTCTTCATCCCTCTGTTTTCTTTGCTACCTAGTAAAGCTCAACGTGTTCCTGATTGTGAACCAGGACCTCATCTGTCTGTATGATTCGACCTTGTCTCTGATGTGCAGTGTGCAGACAGACAGCAGTGTGATGCACAGATTTGTGGATTGATGTATGTCACAGGACGCTGACTTTTCACACCTGCTACTTTTGTTCAAAAAGTAGCTGAAGGCCCCAGATGCAGTCCTGGATATGCTGAGTTTATCTTACAACAATGGACTCAAGCAGTCTATAAATGGCCACACAAAAACTTCATAATCTGGGGACAGTCAACCCTCTCCATTTGCTCTGAGGTGATTGTGTCTCTGCCCTCCTATGTTATGCCACCTCCCCATCCTTTTTTGTCTGCATGAAGGAGCAGGAGGAAGAGTTATCTCTTGGACTGATTAATGTGAAGTAATTGACTGTGCTGCGTGGACTGCACAGGCCGAGAGGAGCTGGGCCTCTTGCTTTGAGGACTGCCGACTTGACTGATGGGCCATTAACAGCACTCTGCAGGCAGAGAAATCTCCCCGAGGCTGCTTCCTGTCAGCATTCAGGCTTCTGACCTTCTTTTTTTAAAACAGGCTAGACCTTAAATTAAGTGATTTCATGATGCCATGAATACTTTTATACAGGAGTATTACAGTCTAGAAGCACTAATTAAGTCCATGCAAGTATGACGTAACTTTCCTACTGTGCCTTGACTATCTGCTCTGAGTGATTTGTGTAGTGGAATCAGGAGTATGAATGAGGCGGGTTAAAAAGAGGAATGCAAAATGAAATAATGCTCTTAAATATGTGCACATTTTATAAAACATTGATTTTTCCCAAGTGTTACCTCCTAAAAATATAGTTTTGGTTTCAAAATTCCTGATAGTTTAATGTAACATTGGGGTTCATTTAATTTCTTTAATTTCTAAAATGATTTTTCCAAGAAATGTAAGACTAAATTTGACTCTACAAAAGCTGTTTTTTGATGATATTTGCAGTTTTTGAAATATGAATTTTTAATGGGTGTTATTTCTTCATGACTTTAAATGCTGTGTGATTCCGTCTCCCGTGAAAAATACAAAAAATTCTCTTTCCACATTATCTCCCTATTGTCTCCTCTCTGCATCTTCAGAGATGATCACTGACAACCAGATAGAGATTGGCCAGCTGAAAGCAGACCTGAAGGACAAGGTGATGTACACGTTGCTACGGAAACATCGCCACCAGACCAAGAAGTCCAACCTGCGCTCTCTGGCTGACATTGGAAAAACGGTCTCCAGTGCAAGTAGGCTGTTTTCCAACCAGGAAAACGGTAATACTGGTGCCAGTTTGGTGCAGTCTTTTTCATTTTTTTCCAAGAAAAGTAAAATCTTTTTCTTATAAGTAGAGGGTCCACAGTACGTTTTGAGGACATGAACCCACTAATGTGGCACTGCAAAGCCCAAATAAGAATCAGATGGAATCAAAAGATGCAAGAAAGCATTTTTAATTAACAATCCTAGACAATGTCTGTGTCTATGTGTGATTTTTTATGTGTTAACACAATAACTTTGCTACATACCAAGTCAATTAATTAATGAAACTAATGTTTGTTGATTTTATTTATAATCACAATCATTTATTAACTTTAAAATGCCACTTAAAAACGAAGTCTGACTAGTAAGAGTTATAAGCCTTAATATGCTCTAGTTGCTTTTTTTAAGTTTATCACATATTTTTAACTACAGAGGCTGCTGTTAATGTAAATGCACATGAAATTCTGGGTTAATTAAGACATCATCACCACACTCGAATGCTAGGCTTTGAAAAGTGCTATAACTTTTACTAGCTAGCTTTAAAAGATATCGATTCAGTGCCACGTGGTGCTGTTTTGGTTGTGTTTTCTAATCAGAAAGCAAGGGAGGTAAAGCTATGAAGTCTTCACAGCTTTCCTAGATTAATAAAGGAAGAAAGATGGCTTCCAAAGTCCTACAGATGTGTCCTTGCTATATTTGCCCAATATATTTGATACCTTTGTTAGCTTAAGCTAACAGGTAAATCCTCGTGTAGCTTGTTTTAATGAAACACAAACAGATACTCTCAGGAATGTAACTGACTCCTGTCTGCATTATCTGGGTGTGAATGTCCAATGTTAAAGAATATTTTACACCAGTCACAAAAGTCTTATCTTTGAATTAGTTCAGTTTCACGCTAACATGCTAACTTTTTGCAGCAGAGCCCTCAGTGGCAGTTGCTTATCGTTGGTTGGATTTACAACCGTTATCAGTCATTCATACTAGAAAACCTTATAAAGGCAACAAAGCTAAGCCACTTGTTCATCACAAATACAAAGACTTTTAATTAACAGCCCCATTGTTTTTTTTTTGTGCTAGCTATTGTGAGACCACTCTCAGTGAAAGCACCAGTTGTACCTTTAGCTCACTTCAGGATATTTCCTTTGGAAAGCTGTTGACAAAAGGTAGTTCAGATGTTTTTGCTGTTGTCTTTACCACATGTTCAAATTGGGCAAAACAGAAATAATTGTTATCATAGCAGGCTGTTCCAGCCATCTGACATCACAAGCACATGTGATGCATTGTGGTGTAAACAAAAATAGGAGATAATTGAAGGGATGCCAGAGTTAATCTTATAAACTTTCAATCTTATAAAGTCAGATGAGTTGGGTTTCCTTTAACTGTAGGCAACAGTACTTACTTCATTCACAGGAGAATGACCCGGTATCAGCACCTGTAAAACTTCTGCTGTAATCTTCCACAGAGAACACGGTTTTATTATCCTATAGTAAAGTCCAAGGGCATGGGAATCATAGGACTGACCCAGTCTTTTTTTTTCTTTTTAACCAGGATTACTTCTTAAATTTTCTAAGTTGTATTTATTTATGTTTACAGAACACATAGGAAATTTTAATTCAGATTTGTTTATACATTTTTATTTATACTTCAACAGCTCTTGTCATCATACCAAGGGGCTAATTTGTTTCACAGAAAACTACTACAAAATAAATGTTTAAAGATACACAAAAATATACACACGAGTAGATATTTGAATGGATTTTTCACATTAATAAAATTTATATGAATACATTTGCATGTCAATCAGCTTCAAAATCATTAATAAATGAAATAGAGATGAAAACAAATTAAGGAAATAGTAGCCCAGCTACATGCTGAGTAACTGGATGTCACCGTTATGTAAACAACCTGTAAGGAGCCATGGGTCTTTGGAAAGTGAAGTTATTTATTAACTTCAATCACGTTCAAGAAACATTTGAATGATAAGAAGGTTCAAATGGAAATTTCCTGCATCTGTTATCAGGGTCATAGTAAAGATAAAGACTGTTACTGATAACTGATTACATCTTTGTTATAAAACAATTTGAACTGATGCTGTCCGACGACTCATGGTTTCTATGTTTAACTGCACCTCTTCTCTTTCCTCACTGTTGCTTTACACAACTTGTAACACAGATAAATCCTACTACTTAAATCTTTTAACAGTCTTTTTTTAATCTTAATCATCTATTGCTTTGCTCAGTGTGCTCTGCTGTCATTCTTCCCTCATCTGTCCTTTCCATCTCTCTTTCCTCCGTTCTGCTTGCCTGGATTGGTTGTGATAACCTTCTGCTGCTACTAAAAGCCCGTAGTCCTCTTGAGAACTCTGTGACTTGCCTGTCAGGTCACATCTCAATGGAGGACCTGCAGAACCAAAGGAGTACCAGTATGGACTGGCTTAGTAAGTTCGGCAAACCCAGTTCACATTGCAGACCATTTACTAGTAATGCTGTCCATAGAAAGAATTTTTTTTTTGTTTAATGTATAGGTTTTAGATAAAACACTTGTATTCAGTTTAGTTTTTTTTTTATTTTTATTATTCTGGTTTTCATTATTTGGCTGCATCATACTGACATACATGTTATTACCCATGATGCTGAGGGGGTAGATGTATGAAAAGCTGCAGTGGCACCAGATTTTTGCACCCGCTGAGGTTTTTCTGTCCCCGGACACCCTCTCTGATCTCTGGCGGCTGCGGTAGCTGTCAGATCGCTCATGAGATGACGAGCTGAAACTAAAAGTCAGCAGAGGATCAGTCAGAGTCTGAAGTTCACCTGCTGAAGAGAAAGGGGGCACTTTGTGGGAGAGTTTGACGAGAAAGACAGGGCAGATGGATGGCAGATACTCTGATTGTGGTTGCTTCACAGTTAATAAAGAGAAAAATAAGAGCAAGAGGATTATTTTTCCATTACCGTTAATTAGAATGATTTAGGATGGTTGATCTAAATTCAGATAAAGTTTGACATCATGTAAACAGTGCATGTTTCAGTGTGTCTAACTGTGTAAGCTGGGTGCTGGGCCACTATTTTTTCCTGGGTCTCCTCCTTCATCCTCTTTTCCACTTATTTTTTTTGCATTATGATGAGGGTCAGGTTGTCCAACTGCTGTGTGTTGCTGTGTACCAACAGATAGTCCCACCACAGCGCACCGCAACCTGGCGTCCAGCAGCCTGAACGACATCTCTGACAAACCAGAAAAGGACCAGGTTCGTCAATTTTTAAAAAAAAAATAATTTGCATCGTAATTCTGCTGTTTTAACAAAACTATTTTGTTGTGATTTGATCTGGGCAAAAATGTTAATCACCTCTCTTGAAAGAGGTTCATTCATTTGCCTTTTTTTTCTTTTTAAGAGAGAGAAAAAAAATTTGGCACAGATTTACTCCATTTAACAGCTCACATCATGGCTTTGGAAAAGATTTAAAAATATTTAATTAAAATGGTATGAATCTTTTTCAGATAAAATAGGAAAAAAATGTAATCACTCTTTAATTTTAAAATGTAAATGCCTGCACAAGTCAAAATATATAAATAAATTAGCTTAATGAGCCTAAAAGAGCTGCTGCACAGGGAACATGATCCAAACAAGAGAGGAAATGATATAAAGGATGATAAAACTCCTTTAAAACCATAATTAAGCTCACATCAGGCCAATGCAGAGACTCTGCTCCATCCTTTTATCACATTTAGAATAGAATATTTTAATACTTTTCTTTCTAGTCTTCATAATAAGACTATAAAATAAGACTTAAGACATAAGACTAAATAAGACTTTACAGCTTTTACAAAACTCAGCTGCTAGTCTGCTGACAAAGACCAGAAAGAAAGCTCATATAACACCAATCCTTACATCTCTGCATTGACTTCCTGTGTGCTTCTGAAATGATTTTAAAATACTTATATATATATTGTTGAAGCTCTTAAAGGTTTTAGTATTTATCCAACTTGCTTTTAGTTTACCAGCCTTCAGGCCCTCACGTTGTCAGGGGCTGGTCTCTTGTTTATTCCTGGGTTGGGGACTAAAAAAATGTTGGTTTTATCTAATACTTGGAGCAAATACAAACAAAATAGGAAGTTCTTAAAAAGGAAACCTACAGGTCATAAAAACAAGAGAAAAATCAAAGCAGTGTAGGTGAAAATGGGCAGAAGCAGGACCTCAACCACCATTGATGTCAGGAAAAGGACTGGAGAAAATATCCTTACCTCTGCAGTAAACACACTGGTGGACATTAAAGTTTGCACACTTTTCTCATGTCATCATTTGTAAGGAAGTTTGGCGATGATGAAGTTACTTTTCAGGATGTTAATTCATCATGTTGCAGACTTTAATCCAGGAAGGAAATCTAAATTATCCTAATGATATGACCTACAAACTGTCCAGATCGCTGTCTGATTTAATGTTTATGGTGGAGGTTGAGAAGAAAAGAGTGACGATGCTCCATCCTCTAAAGCTTGTCTGTCAGCTGCTGTTAGAGAAAACGGAGACCTGATCGATGAGGAATGTTGTTTTTTTATTAGTGAAGTCCATATCTCAGAGTTTAAGCTGCCATAAAACCAGTGACCACAAGAATTTAGCTTCTCATTATTTTGATCTTAATAAAAAAATTGGTTTTATTTTTTAGAATTTTAAGGCCAGAATGTTTAATAAAAAGATAATAAAAATACGTTTTATTTATAGGTGCCTTTCAAGACCCTCAAGGTCACCGTACAAAAGACAACGTAAAACAATACAAGAAAAATAATAAAAAAAAACTAACATATAATAGAATATTGGAAAACAGCAATAAAATGCAACAGTTTAGCTGGTAAATTATTCAGTTTTTGTATTTAAAAAATCAAAAGCAAATTAATAACCTCCAAGAGATTTAATTATTTAGTCATCTACCTACCAACCACTATTTATGGTTGGTAAATTAAACAATAGCTCAAAAGATTTAAACGTACAGGAAAGTAGTTTTAATAGAAAATTATTTACTAAACCTGAAAATAAAAAGAAATGGGATTCCTTGCCAAAGAAAAAAGATAATGTAGCAGCTCTAAAAACAGCCACAGTGTAAATTTGAGTAAATGTATAAGTTAATTCTGGAAAACTGAAGTAATGAAACCAGAACTGAACGGCTGCTGACTCCCAACCTAATTAGTAACGATTACCAAAGGTTAACGAAACAATACAGGTTCAAGTAGTCTGCTGCCTCTGGCGTCAGACGGATCCACGAGAGACAAAAGCCAAATTAATCAGTCGCAAGAGGGGCATGTAACACTCAGATATGTGACTTATTGACATCATAGTAAACATAATCTGACGTCATTCAAGAAATTGTGTTGTTTAACACGAGATGAAATCTTGAAGGTTTTTTGTAAATAATCTGACAAGCTGGTTTAGTTGAGACATTACAAGTAAGAAGTGTAAATCATTTCTAAAATAGCCTACTTAAACTGAGCAAAGCACGTCCACGCTGCAGGGTGTTGGTTTTTTAACCAGCTTTATCATCATGTTTTTTGTGTAATAAGCTGTTTAAAAAGTGAAGATTTAACTTTAAAGTGTGACGTTTTTCAGACAGAAGGAGCTGGAAGGATAACTGTGGAAAGCTCTGCAATGAGATTCCACTAAAACCTTCTCGCCTGATCTGTCTTTTCTTCACTGTGTTTGTGAATTTAAAACATCTACAACAAGCTTCTTATTCTATACCCCCCCCAAGGTATCTTACTCATTCTACTTAAATGTTTCAACCAGAATATCCTTAACCTTTAACTGGAAATAAGAAAATGATGGATTTCCTCCTTAGAAATAAAGCTGTGCTGTTATTCTGCCGTTGTATCTGCACTGAGATTGCTCAGATTACCACAGCTCACAGTGGCCGTTTGCGCATATGCTCTCTTCCCATACCGGCCCTCTGGGAGATCAGAATTAGGTCAAAGCAACCCAGTAAGTGCTCCTGTGGGACAGAATATGAAAGAGATAACTGGACAGTAACACATCTCCTACACTGAAGCACTTCCACACCCACTCGGCTCCCTTCCGAAGTTTCCACACTCGCGGATAATTTCCATACCAGAGTGAAAACGCTGGATAAGATGAGGAGACCCTTTCACATGTATATGATGAGGATATGATCTAATTCATAAGACAGCTGTCTCAAACATCACGTGCAAAAATTAATCATGTCGGGAAGAAAATTTCTGTCTTACGGTCTGAGATTAACTCTTAAAACTCGTCTAGATCTCCAGCACCCTTTATCGATATCGCTTATATTGTCCACAGTGTCTCGGGAAAGGTAGTGTATAACTTTATTCAGAGACTCTATATGGTAAATCCACAATGATCCATGATAACACCATAATTATACAATAATCTATCATATTTTTGTAATAAAAAAAGCTTGCTATCACTACTTTGTTGCTAACATACCTCAATTGTGACCCAGAAACTATGATGAAGCCACTTCCTGATAAAGTTTCCATCAATTAGAAAGTTTTAATTGACGACACCGCCCAATCAGGAGCAGCCAAAGATCATCAAGTGAGCAAAAAAGTCTGAGCGGGTGTGAAAATAACAAAATTACTGGTCATATTACTGGAATAAAGATGTTTTAGATGCACGGTGGCACCAAAAATGAGTTTGAATGGATTTTCTGAAGATAGAAAATAGTGTAAATAGTGAAGAAATGTAAATAGTTTCTGTTCTGTTATTTCTTTAAAGTACTGTTAGTAATAAATTTTCAGTTTGTTGGTTTTATTGGATTTATGCTGCCATATCTATTGATACATTTATTTTACACAAGTTTAGCCTCATAATCTGTCAGCCGAGGCTGTCCTGAAAGAAAAATGTCTTTATGTTCACTGTTCTTAAAAGGGTTGAACCTCTACTTGAATTTTTATATATATTTTTTTTAAAAAAAGGTACCAAAAATAGAATAAAATGACTTGCCGTTTTAAGGGTTAATTTGATTTATCAACTTCCTAGTTTTACTACTCCCAAATGCACAGTCATGGCTGTGTTTATGTAGGGGTTTGAGATGCTTTGCGGTCTACTGGAAGGTTTACTTGGAGTATATTTCTTGTGTCAGCAGCAGGGAACAGATCTAGGTTCGTTTACAGAGGCAACACGGTGTGGATTAGCGGTGATTGGACACGGGTCAGAGTGTGCAGTTAGACAGGTTTAACCTCTAAACTCAATCATTTACAGAAAAACTCTTTGCCTACATGGCCCGACAGCCTCTGATTAGATCATAGCACTGAAGGGTCACAGGTTAATCAGATTTTAGTCCTCAGAGGTTGAAGATGGCCGTTTCATGAGGATGGATGGTGGCAGACGAGAAGCCAGGTTTCATATTAATTGTTTTCCTCAGCTGCACTTTGCTCTTTTTTTATTCTCTTCCCACTGTGGGTTGGTATGAAAGACTTCAAAAGTTGATATTAAAGATTATTATGTCCACTATTAGCATCTGTATGAATGGAAGAAATGTATTTTTGTTCTAACCCAATTCAAACATCTAAGCTAGATGATCACTTCCATAACTTGAAGCCTAACAGACCAGATAGCTTGTGCAGCGAGTGTGTTGTGGCGGAAGTTGTGCAGGGACTGTCACCTGGTATGTCTGAGTAAATCTTTCCTGTCTATTCTTTTCGGTTCCGCTGTTAATATATAACACAGTAGTTTTCCGCGAGAATCCATTCTGCATAATGATTTGTTATGTTGTTATCTATTCACAAACTTGCCCCCTTTTTTTCTTTGAAATCAAAGGGAACTTCTTATGAAGCACACAGGATTGAGATCCTATGCTGCTTCACTTTTCTCTGGGTCATGCACATTCAGCAGTTCCATTTCCATTAATTATTAAACACTTGTGAACTAATTGAACGGATGCTATAGTACAACAGAAGTGTCAAGAAAATGCACTAAAAGTTAAATAGAAGTTATTTTAAATATGCAGCCTGCACACCTTTTTGCACGTAGTGAAATGTTATGCTGAGGATGCTTCAGTGAATCACAGGATGAAGATAAAATGTGATAATCTTCTATTATAGTCCCACAGCAGGAAGAGAAGCTTACAGTTGCATAAAAAGTAACATGTACATTAAATGACTGCATGTCACACCAGTCACTATTAAAGAGATATGGCACAGAGGAAGCAGTGGAAATCGCTTTGTGTCTCTGTGGTCTGTTGGAAGCAGCACGACATACATATTTACATATTTAGGTTGCAGCAGCCTATCACTGAAGGAGCTTATGGTATGCAGGCGGTACCATTAGAGAGCATGGGTAGCTTCACTAGCATCCTCCTGTACCGGGCTAAGGGGGCATCCCAGGACCCATCCAGCCTCCTTTATTAGTTTAAGTCCCTTACTCTCTACAGTTGAAATGTTGCCACCCTGCAGACCACCACATAGAAATGGCTGATGCTGCATCAAAGTGGTGCCACCTTCCAGTGTTGAACTAAATTATTTTTGTGGTATAAAGAAATAGCAGTTGTGATCAGTCATTATAAAAAAATAAAAAAAATTAAGATGAAGTTGTAGCTGACAGCAGGAATGACATTGTGGACTTTTCTTTGTTGCTATGAAGCTGAAGTAGCCTCTGACTGAACATAACATTGTGTGATTTCTTATGTTTTGTGTATGCAGTGCTGTTGATCATGGTGATCAGCTTTTACAATATTTATATTCAGCTCCAGTTTTGTGCCCAGTTCACTTTTATTTAATAAAGGTTAAATAAAATAAAAAAAACTTCATTTTTCACACCAAGGAAGGATGATTTTTTGTGTGACTGATTAGCCATCTGGGAAAAAAATAGTCTTGATGTCCTTCTCTGCGAGAGTGATGAGTGCTGGTTTAAAAAAAACAAACACAAAAAACAAACAACAACAACAAAAAAAAACAACCCAGAAAGTAAAGTTTAACAAAGCATAATTTCACTGAATTAAATTAGAATACCAGATCAGCAGTATTCATCATATGCCCATGAAAATAAATAAAATTTATCTAACTTTAAACAAAACACTAGCTTTCACTTCTCAGAATGTCAAATATAAAGCGAGAAATATGATTGGTCAAAAAGGCCTGAATGTCCTTTATAAATAAAATGCTGAACATTTGGAGATGAACTGGTATCTGACCTCCATCTTCATACCTCTCACCATTCTCAACATCACCCTGTCAGAGAGAAATACAGACCTCATATTACTGCTTGCCTCCTCCCTAGACACAAAGGAGCTTTTCTCTTTAACCTGAATGGGTTTGTCCCGTTTGATGTAGCTTCTTTAATACAGTGTGAACTTTTCTAGACTGCACGCTGCTGTGAATGTAACATTTAAAGACTCCTCTTTTCTCGCTCTCTCTCTTTTTTCTTTAACATGTAGCTTAGGAACAAGTTCATGAAGAAGTTGCCGAGAGACGCGGAGGCCTCCAACGTGCTGGTGGGGGAGGTGGACTTCCTGGACGCACCCTTTGTGGCGTTTGTCCGTCTGCAGAAAGCTGTGATGCTGGGAGCCCTGACAGAAGTTCCTGTTCCCACAAGGTGGCTGACATTCAATTCTGAACTCCAGGAGCTTATAAGAGGGAGCTAACTTTTAACAACAAAGACTCATGAGAGGAATATCTTCAAGGCAAAAGTTGCAGCTGTTTAGTGCCATTCAGGCTGCTTTCCACATATTTGTTAAGCTTTTCTAACATGATTTATAGATGATAAAATACATTTGAAGCGAAGCAGATTACAGTTGTATTTCCAGCCAGATGTAATAGAATTCTACACTCAAATACTCCAATAATTAAACATTAAACAAAAATGCTAAATTTATTACAAAGCTAATATAAATCAGAAAAGATGTTTCTTGTATTTTCTATCTATATGAAAAGCACAGAACTTGGTTTCTGTTGAGTTTTCACAACCAGTAGTTCCCCAAGCAGAAGGTTTAATGAACTTTTGATTGTTGGATCTCAGCATCCTCAGAATGTGCTGAGGTGCACGTGAGGTAACTGCATGGAGATCAAGCCTGTGCAGCTGCCTCCTTGTAGTTAAGCAACACGTCTTTGTGTTAGGAGTTGGCCGTTTTTTGGATTAAATGAACTAGTTTCCAACCTCCCACTTGAGCTTGTTATTAATTTAACTCTAAAAAAATCCTTATGTTGGATTCATTATGCGTTTTGTTTCACCTTGCAGGTTTTTATTCATCTTGCTAGGACCCAAAGGCAAAGCCAAGTCATACCATGAAATTGGCAGAGCGATCGCCACCCTGATGTCAGATGAGGTGAGACTTCACAAAGATTGCCTACACTTCTTTTGATCCATGGTCAGGCAGAGATGTGAAGGAAGGGCCATGAGGTGGAAGACACGCTGACAGAGAAACTTAGAAATTGGCGATGACTAAACTAAAAGCAAGGCAGAGGCAAAAACACAACAGACTAATGAACTGAATGGCAATTATTAGGCCTCATTCATTAAAACCTTAAAAATGTTCTGAAATTTGTTAAGAAAATTACCAGGAAAACATGAAGTCAGTTCATGAACATGTTCTCAAACTTTGAAATAGTTTGCATCATTGCAACTGTCCCTAATTTGAAGCTAAACACCAGAAAAATGCCAATAGAATGCCATGAGACCGAAGAGTGAAGGCCTACTGTATGTGCAGGCACAGACAGATGAGAACAGGCTCAGTGGTGTTGTTACCTGGGGGATATATTCCATTCTTGACTTGTGGTAGAACATGGCTGATTATGTCTATAACATGCCCACCCTGTCTCCCAACTCCTGCTTAATGTTCAAGTTATAAAACAACTCAAGGTCCAGAATCTGCACATGGTTGAAGAGGGTTGGACTTGTGTATGGCTCCAAATGATTGTAAAGGCTCATTAGAACAGCTCTTGGTAGCCTTAAGCTTCCACACATATACTCATCACTCTGCATATGAATCTAGATAGTTGTGAAAGATTTGTTCCCTCTGTAGGACAGTCTGTAATATCTTGCAGCAACAGTAAGTTTCCCATTTTGTCAGTAAGGCTGAAATAGGAAAGACCATGTTTGATGAGTAAAAAGAGTAGATTTAACTGGTGGCGCAGTTTCTTTAAGTCTTGGTGTATTTAATTACTTTAAATGACCGTTTTTATTATATTCTCTGAAATTTCAATGACATTATGGTCCTTAGTACACATACACATATTCTTTTCAGTTGTGGTTCAAGAAAACTGTTGAACAACATTACTCAGCCACAAATAAAGTAAATAAATAGAATAAACTGAAAAGAAAAAATAATTTACTCAGGTATGTTCGGTTTACTCTGACACCCGGAGCAGTGTTGGAGTTGATTAAATGAATAAAACGAGTTCCTCTCCAGAGTTTTTGGGTTGATTAGATGGGATTAGTTGTTCATATCTAGTTTATGTATGATGTCACTCTTTCCCCATTTAGTAATCCTCAGATCTGACATTCCAGTTCACTGGGTGGGAGCTCCGCGTGCTTTTACAGGTGACATTTCTGCTCTAATGCATCATTCCTTTCTGTCTGTGTGTAGGTCTTTCATGACATAGCATACAAGGCGAAGGACAGACAAGACCTGTTGGCTGGTATTGATGAGTTCCTGGACGAAGTGATCGTTCTTCCTCCTGGAGAATGGGACCCCACCATCAGGATAGAACCTCCCAAATCTCTCCCCTCCTCTGATAAAAGGTTTAAAATCATACCTAATTATAAAATTTCCAATTTCACAAGACTGCCTTTTGTGTGTAGCATAGCGACTGTCTTTTTTAAAAGCATTTTAGAGGCTAATAAAGAAGTGATAATTGGTAATATTCCAGCTTTATCTGCACTGGTAACAAACTGGTAAATAACTGGTATCAAAAGAGACACTTAAGCATTGAGAAAAGTAAAAGTTGTCTAAGAAAGTCAACACAAGTCTGTGTTCATTTAATATGTAAGAAGCGAGACATCTGGGCCAGTCCAAAATGCTGTGTGTGCACAATATTATGCTGAAGAAGAGCAAAATCACTGAGGTGCATCCAGGTGTACGTCACAGCATTCAATTATTAAACAGCAGCAGTTAGTGTTATATGAAGCTGCAGTAAAGCAGCAGAATGTGCCGCTGTGTTTTTTAGTACTTATCAATCAGGCTATTTAATCATCTAATGGATATCTAAATCGTCTGATCGGCAACATGAAAAACTGGGTCATGACAACACGATAACGTTTAAAGCTTTATGGCTTAAATGTTAAATAACTCCAGGATGAGTCAACAGTCAGATATTTGACCTGCATACAATGAATATTTTCCAAATGATTAGATGCTAATCAGAAGAAAAATGACTTCAGCTGAGATAAAAAAAAATATAAAAATTTCATGTGTCTTTCATAGGAAAAACATGTACGCAGGAGGTGATTCACAAATGAATGGAGACATGCCTCACGATGGAGGTCACGGAGGAGGGGGACACGAAACTGGGGAAGAGCTGGAAAAGACTGGAAGGTATAAAAATATGTCAGTGACTTAGTTACATCATTAAAAACTGGAAAACAACCAATCAACAGCAAATGAAAAGTTAGGAAAAAAAACATAACCCAGAAATGACTGCTTTGGGATGTTGTCATTCTTCTTGCTGTGTATTTTGGGTTTTGTGTGTATAGTACCCTCATTGGCCACCTCATTAGGTCCACCTTTTCAATTGCTTGTCAGCGCAAATATTTAATTAGCCAATCACACGGCAGCATTTCGTCACGTAGACATGGTCAAGATGATTTCCTGAGGTTAAAACTCTGCATCAGAACAAGGAAAAAAGAGGATTTAAGTGACTGTGAACATGGCAAACTGCTGATTTACTGGGATTTTCAGAGAATGGTTTG
>CM047985.1:5271397-5284435 GCA_026261665.1 Melanotaenia duboulayi
CTTCCCCCCCCCCCCCCCAAACACAGACAGATTTCAACGTTTTAATCTTAGTTTCAAAAACTGAAGCTTGCACTATTGTGCCACGCTGATGAAAACATTGTGTAATAAGAACATGTTTTTGTTTTGTTTCTTCAGAAAATGAAACTGGGATTATGGGTGATCCTTTAGAAGGTACTTCGGTCTGGCACTGGAACAACACTGGTCTGGTAAGAGGTTCCTCCTTTTTTTTCCTACAACTTTTTTGTCATTACAAGCCTTTAAATGGTTGTGATGTTTCATTTGACCTCTCAAGTTTTTTTCTTCCATGAAGTTGGTTTTCAGACTCAGAAATTGAAAGTAACATCATAACCCTCAACTTTGGAATCCAAAATGGCTGCCTTCCACATGAAGATCATGATAGTTTCAGTAATGCACTGCTAATGTAATTTGTACTCAGTTATTGTTAGAGGCAAGGCACAACATGAATAGTTCTGCTTTGCTCCTTTATGGTGTTTTGTGTGTGCAAAGTGGAACATAATGTATCGTTATTAGTTAGTTAGTGAGGAAAACCAATGAGTAAATCCTTTCAGTTTTCCGACTTTCAGCTGGAACACAGCCAACAGATACATTGTCCTGCAGTATGTAATTCACCTGCTTACTCAAAGCGTTGTTGAAACTAAAGGTCTTCAGTCAGATTTCCAGGAAATCTGTCAAAGATTTCCTGGAAATCATTGACAGCCTTGAGATCCCTTCTTGGAATCTTAAACCATCCATATGGTGCAAAAGACACATTGCAAAAGATGGTTATATTTTGTTGCAGGGTGGTTAACGTGAGCAGTAAGCCAGCTGTTACCAGTTTGACATTTCTTCTTTCCAACACAGACAGTCTGAGACAACCAGCTGTCACTCTCTCTGTTACAACCTTGTTTTCTTTTTAATCGTTTCTCTGTTCTGTGCAGCCGCTGAATGCCACATGGTCGTCCCTCACAAGGACGGAGTGCTTAAAGTACAAAGGAGAATTGGTGGGGAAGGCCTGCGACTTTGTCCCAGACATCAGCCTCATGTCCTTCATCCTCTTCTTTGGCACCTACACCTGCTCCATGTCTCTGAGGAAGTTCAAAACAAGCCCCTTCTTCCCTACCACTGTGAGTAACAGCAGCATGTTGAAATAGTAACACCAAACCAGGGAGGCAAATTCATTCATGAAGGACAGCTGAACAGCATGCTGATTCAAAGTGCCCAACTAAGAACATAACATGCATTTGACAGAAGAAGGAAAAGATCATCAGATTTGATGCCGACCTGCAGCGATCAGTTTTATGGTGCAAACAAACAAAAAAACAACTTTTAAGTCTTTGGACAGACCTGCTCTGGATGGCTATAAAGGTTCACAATGTACCTGATAATCTGAAATGTAGTTTGACCTTAAAGGTGCAGCATGTAACAAAATCAAAGGTTGATGACAGAGAAAAATCTATATATTATTCAAAACTGTGTTTCTACTGGCATTGTATTAAAATAACTGTTGTGTTTTTATTCTCTTAAAATGAGCCGTTTATATCTACTTGCCAAGGGGCCACATACATGACAGCGGCCATATTTGTGTTACTGTTTTTACTATGGTGTCTTTACTCCTGGACAAACTACTCTTAGTGTGAAGTATAAATCCTCTGAGCTTGTTTGATAGGTGCTAGAGCACCATTTGGGTTAAGTAACATAGCTTAAGACAAAAGAAGACAGTACACATGTACCAGTAAATGGTCTTTTTCCAGTCAATTTGACCACTCAAAGCGCTTTACACTACTTATCACATTCACCCATTTGGCACATTGGGAGGCAACGTGGGGTTTAGTGTCTTGCCCAAGGACACTTCAGCATGTAGTTAGTGGAAGCCTGGAATCGATCCGCCTACCTTCCGGTCGAAAGACGGTTGCTCTTCCTCCTGAGCTACAGCCGCTAGTAGTTACATGTAATGCAGTCGTTGCAGCACCTAAGGCCTCTGGATTCACTCGCAGCTGAAAACACGTTTGTCTGGAAGCATTTTGGCTGCTGACGGGCACCATCCATTCACAACTGAACTTTGCATTTATGTCTATGCCCATCTTTAGCACTAGATGCTAGTAATTCTTACCCACTGTACCTTTAAACCAACAGCACTGTTTACTAGAGATAAATGCATGAACCATCTTTTTAATCCATCTGATACCCATTCTTTAAGCTTTGAAAAATTTTTCAGGTGATTTCATTACTATTCATTATGGCTGTTGCTATTTAGTTCTGAGTCCACATTAAAACCCAGATTTCTGATTGTTCTTGCTTTTTTTTACATGACAAGCTATAATTGAGCACACATTGACAGTTCATCATTCTCTCCAAAGACAGTGATCTGTTTTCTCTTTAATTGGTGGAAATTCAGCAAAATCAAATTATGTTTAAGGCAGTGTTTTTAAGGGATTATAATTTCCTGACTTTATATTTATGTAGATCCAAAAACGATAGTAATTTTTGTTGCTTTGCACAGTCTTAACAGGTTGGAACATGTAGATATTAAATAAAAGAGGCCCAGAATTGAACCCTGGGGAACTCCAGATGTTTTTTCACCTGCTGACATGTGTAATTACAGATAGACTCAAAGTAATTAGTCTCTTAGATAGGATTCAACATGTGTAGCACTGTGACAGCAAGTCCTACCCAGTATTCCAGCCTCTGGAGCAATATGATGCAATAAAATGATCTTGATCACTGTTCTTGCATCCCGTGTGCATCACATGATGGAAGATGTGAAGCAGTTTTAAAGCGACTGGAAACATTATTGAAAGATTGTGTTTGCAAGATATCAACACAGTATGCTGAGGGTGTCAGATGTTTTGTAATGTTGATAGTCAAGTCACTTTGAGACAAAATGTTTCTGCCAGTTTAGCAGACTTTTGCTTTTCTTTCCACTCAGGTAAGAAAACTCATCAGCGACTTTGCCATCATCCTTACCATCCTCATCTTCTGTTGCATTGATGTCCTTGTGGGAGTTGACACTCCTAAACTCATTGTGCCAAGCGAATTCAAGGTGAGCTCCTCCTTTCTTCCAACAGTTAATTTGTGGTTTCAAAATCCACAAAAAGAAGACAAAATGCTATATTCTAAAGTCTAAAAAAAACAACACAGTTTCTTTGTGATGAAGCTTCTTTCTTCTTCCCTCACAGCCAACAAGCCCGAAACGAGGCTGGTTTGTTCCCCCCTTTGGAGGAAACCCCTGGTGGGTTTACCTGGCGTCTGCTCTTCCTGCTCTTCTGGTCACCATCCTGGTCTTTATGGACCAGCAGATTACTGCTGTGATTGTTAACAGGAAGGAGCACAAGCTAAAGGTAAATTAGTAACCCTGCTGGCAAAAATATCTGCTATAAATCAACTGGCAATGTGTGTCTTATGGGAAAAACTTAATGGGAAATTAAAGAGTGGGTACAAGAGTGATGTTTTGTCCATGTGGTATCTCTTACTGGATTTATGAGACATGGTTTTTGTACATTTCCCATAAACTCCAGTCTGTACAGTCTCTACCTTCACACTGTAGTTAAATATCATTCTTCTCATGGGAGTGAGAGATGTGTCATAAGAGTGACTGCACATGGTTCAATTCTAAAAGCAACTACTTGTAATTTTCAGGGAGACACTGCTAAAGCTGGGTTATAGTTTCCTTTGATTTTTGATTTNTAGAGGGGGGGGGGGGGTACTGTAAGATGTCAGTGGTGGATCGTCACAGGGAACTCAGCATCAGAGGAGCTCTTTCTTCTGCTGAATTAATCTGCGTTGTACCTGATACATCAGAGCTGTTGAAGAGGATTTAAAGTCTGGCTGTATCTATGCATATGGCTCAAGCCTGAGCGTACATGTGATCTCTGACCCTGTGTATGGTCTTTCCAGAAAGGGGCAGGTTACCATCTGGATCTGTTCTGGGTGGCTGTTCTGCTGGTGGTTTGCTCCTTCATGGGTCTGCCGTGGTACGTGGCCGCCACAGTCATCTCCATCGCTCACATCGACAGTTTGAAGATGGAAACTGAAACATCGGCTCCAGGAGAGCAGCCCAAGTTCCTGGGTGTGAGGTGAGTGAGCCCATGTCACACACATCACAAGTGGGGGGTTGGATCAAATCTGCATGTGGAGTCAAAAAAATGGGAAATACCAAAAAAATTCTGCCTGGAAACGTTGCAGAAACTATACAGAATGACTGATGTGAGAGAGTTACATTCACCCCTGTGCTGTAGTGCCACCTATGGGTGAGATGGAAACAAGGAGAGGACAGAATCACCTGAAAATCTGGCCTGCAGCAGCTTATTAGTAACAGGAATTTATACAGATGTTTCTGGTTTGAAAGCTGCACAAGATGGAAATAAAAGTTTAAAGCCAAATATGTTTTTTTAAAAAATTGTTTCTACAAATTGGCTACTGCAAGAATCAATCACTTTATTTTGACTATACATCCAAGATTTAAGATTTATTTGCTATATTTACGTATACACTTGGAGTGGGTACGCTGAAATTATTTTACAGATTTAGAGTTTAAATAAAATACCAGAAGGAAATAAATAACACTTATTTACATCATACTTCACATTCAATTTCACTAAAACCACATTAGTAGTTTGGAATAATTCTTGGCGTAAAAACAGACATTAAAAAAGACAAAAAGAGAAAATTCTGGAAGTAAGGCCATGAAGCCAATATGTTTATTTGTTTTTTTTAGTAAATAAGCTGATTTGGTTTTGTGAGTTGAGTTAAACTTGAAACTTGAATCCTGGCTGGTCTGCTCATTACTTTCTCTCATGCTTTAATCGGCAGCTTGACTTCAGATGCAAGTAAAGGGCTTTCCAGCCAGAAACCCCGTGAATCTTTCTTTATTAACTGTGTTTTAGGAAAGCCGTTTTCTTGTCATCCTCTATAATTGTTAATGAATAATTCTGCCTGCACTCCATTAGTTTTTATTTAGCCAATCTTTAACCAGGAAATTCCTATTGAGATCAAGGAGTCCTGAAGTCCTAGTGACTCTAATTAAGTTTCATTATTCATATTATCAAAACATTAAGTCCTCATTTAGTTTCTTTACATGGCATAGTGTGAGTTTTTTTCTGTTCTTGTTGTTGGAGGGTTCTTGTTCTGTTTTGTGTCCTCCGCCACCTCCTGATGTGTCAGCTGTAAGCTGAGCTAATAAACTCTTGTGTGGAAAAGACAGCAAAGTCCCTCCAGCAACTCCAAACGTCCTGCAAACAGGGCTGTTGTTTTACTTTAGGTGGATGGAAGAGAGGATCTGGATTTGTTTGACACCATCAGTAGAAATTGAAATCATTGAGCTGTTTCCTCNGGATCTGGATTTGTTTGACACCATCAGTATAGTTTATAGAAATTCAAATGATTGAGCTGTTTCCCTTGACAGTCCTTGTTTTTGTCTTGTTTTGCAGAGAGCAGAGGGTCACTGGTGTGTTTGTGTTCGTCCTGACAGGACTCTCTGTATTTATGGCTCCAATTTTAAAGGTAATTAATAAAACAGTTGCCAGCTTTAACAGTTAAACTTATTGGGCCTCATCACCAACCGCTCTTATGACATTTTAATAAGGATTGTGCCATTTACAAAACATAAATAAATAAAATAAATTATATGTTGGATTAATTCTTAGCTCTTACGAACAATAACAATAATTTTTTTTTGTTAATTTAATTTAAGAACAAGTCGCAGTCAAGATATATTTTATTCCATCGCTGATCTTCCTAAAAGCAATAGATTAAACCGACTCACACGTGTGCATTAGGGTACCCTCACCAGATCTGTTCCCTCATCTGCACGAATATCAATTCATAAATGTCCAAGTCACCTGTGATTCTCAGATCCACCTGGAGCTTGTATTACATCAGATGCACCACCTGCTCCATCGGTGCTTTGCATCCCACAAGGAGCAGTTTCCTTTACAAACTAGAAGGTACAGCAGGTTATGTAAAGGAAGCCACTGTAGCTACCACACTGCAAGGATGTGCGTCCTCACGTGTTTTTGAGTCATGACCGCAGGCTACTGTCCAAGTAATTAATTACCTCTTTGTACAGAAAGCAGCTTTTTCTATAATTTGAATCTTAATGTGTTCGTTTATAACCAGGTTATCACTAAAATTAGGATAATCATCTTTCAAGGCATAATCTTATTGTTCATTCTTGCACATGTAAGTCGTGATGTTTTAAGGGCATTTTTTGCGTGTTTACCTACAAAGTAGGGCTCCTTTCAGTTTATGGGAGACTGGCATTCACCAATTAAAAAGGAAAAATACAAAATATTGTGGTCTTCGAACACATTCGTGAATCTGACTGAATGTTTTCATACAAAACGTATTCATATTCTTCATAAGAAGATTCATATTGATGAAGATATTGGTGAAACAGGCCAACTGTTCTTAGGCTTTGAGTCTGTCTTTTCTTTTGTTTGTCTGACCCTGACAAATCACATTAAATACAGCAGGAACAGCCACAAAGTCACTTGATTAACTCTTAAAGATGTTTCTTGGAAAGTTTCAGAGATGACGCACACTAGCTGCAAATGTCTGAATTGTTTTAAGGTGTGTTTGATCCCTTTAAAATATACAATCTGTTACCTCTGAGACTTGAAGCTGCCTGTAAACCTGCTTAACTTGACATCTGGTGCTAAAGCTATTTGTTCTGGCATCCTGGTTGTGTTGTAAAATGGTTGGTTAATACTGTTATTGTGAAGAGGACCGCTTAGGCTTGGTAATTTAATTCAGATCAGTGGTGCACAAAAGTGTGAAGAACGTAAGCCTGTAAATAAATTAACAGGGCCTCATTAACCGTTAACCTCCAGCTGCTAAGAGATTTGTCTCATTTAAAACTGCTGTGTTTGAGAAACTGCACAGCTGCTGAGAAAGGAAATGCTTATTGATCTATTTCAATTGTTTAAAGGAGTTTAATTTTACATGAGTTCTTGTTCTATTTAATTCTTAAAAAGATTATTGTATTAAAGTGAATTAAAGTGAGATTAAGATGGGCTTTGTTTAAAGTTAGGAATAAAACTTATGTAATTGTTCTGTTCTATCAATAGAAGCTTGATTACTGAGTCAAACCTACTTTTTATATTTATAAAAAAGCAAAAACTTGACAAAGTTGTACTTTTTTTGTATAAACCTAAATATTCTGCCTCATTTGACAACAACAATGATTGAAAATACAGAACCATATCTCAAAGCGTACACTCACCAGCTACTTTATTAGGTCTGCCGTGCTAGTACTGGGGTTGACCCTTTTTAGCCTTAAGAACTGCTTACATTCTTGGTGTCAGGGATTTTACAAAGTGTTGGAAACATTTTGCTCCATATTGACATGACAGCATCACACAGTTGCTGCAGATATGTCGGCTGCATCCATGACCAGCATTTCTGTTCCACCACATCCCAAAGCTGCTCTGTGGGACTGAGATCTGGTGGCTGTGGAGGCCGTTGGAGTCCAGTTKTCATSTTCTAGAAAGCAGCTGGAGATGATCTGAGCTTTGTGACATGGTGCATTATCCTGCTGCAAGCAGCATTAGAGGATGCTACACAATATATACCCAGGTTGGTTGTGGTGTTTAAACCATGCTCAGTTAGTACTAAAGAGCYCAGTGTGCTAAGAAATGTCCCACACACCATTGCACCATCAGTAACCTGAACCATTGAGGCACAGCAGGATGGATCCATACTCGGTGTGGTCTTCTGCTCCTGTAGCCCATCTGTTTCAAGGTTGGACATGTTGTGTGTTCAGAGATGCTGTTCTGCAGACCTTGGTTGGAACCAGTCTGTCCATTCTCCTCTGACCTCTGACATCAACAAGACATTCTGGTCCAGACAACTGTTGCTCACTAGATATTTTCTCTTCTTCAGATCATTCTCTGTAAACCCTGGAGAGGATTGTGTTCAAACTCCCTTACATCCCCATTCTTTTTGCTGGCATGTGATTGGCTAACTAGATATTTGTGTTTACAAGCAATTGACTTTTATAAGATGTACCTAATAAAGTGGCTGGTGGGTGTATGACATTGTGGACTGTGACACACATGCTTACTGTATTATTGTAATGTATATTTCCTCTATTGAACCTAGTTTATCCCTATGCCTGTGCTGTATGGAGTCTTCCTTTATATGGGAGTGGCCTCTCTCAATGGAGTGCAGGTAATTTTATATTCTTGAAATATTTGTAATGGGGAGTGCAGATATTTTTATGTCAAATTGTTTCTGAAAGCACATTCCTGCATGGCGTGTTCAGATGCAGTTATATTAATGGACAATGCTTATCTGTGAAGAGACTGAGAAACAGTGCAAACTAAGGCAGAGTTACTGCTACTGTGATGATTCCTATCAGCCAAGCCCCCCATCATGTGTTTGTTGTCCTTTGGGTTTCCAGTTCATGGATCGTCTCAAGCTGCTCCTGATGCCAGCTAAGCACCAGCCAGACCTGGTTTACCTGCGACACGTTCCTCTCAGGAAGGTCCACCTTTTCACCTTCTTGCAGATCCTCTGCTTGGCTCTGCTATGGATCCTCAAGTCCACCGTGGCTGCCATCATATTCCCTGTCATGGTAAGAGACTTAAGGTTTTTTAAGGTAAAAAGTTACCAGTATTTGTTGTGCTTATTGTTTTGTTTTGATCAAATATGTGCATTTGCAGAATTCATTCATTCATTCATTCATTCATTCATTCATTCATTCATTCATTCATTCATTCATTCATTATCAATTCATTAGATCCTTCACATTTCCCCTAACATGAAAAAAAGACAAATTAGAAAAGCATAAACAAAGCATCACACACTTAAGCTAATTACAGCTAATTTACCAGACAGATTGATGCTTTGATGATCAAATTGATTTTCACATGACTGAGCATAAAAACAGCTCAACTAAATCGGCTTGTAAATAACTTTGACTTGACTCCGTAATGTGGAGACGTTAAAATATTCCAGAGGATTATTTCTCTGAACATGAAACCCCTCTCCGTCATCTTTGCTATCAGAAAACTTCAGACAATTACTGGTTATAGTATAAAACAGTTCAGTTTTATGTTTCTTTAATTCGTTTATTTTATTATGATGCTTTGACATAAAGGAATAAAGGACAAGCCCCGTAAACACTGATTGTGATGTTTTCAGATCCTCGCTCTGGTCGCTGTGAGGAAAGCGATGGATTACATGTTCTCCCAGCACGACCTCAGCTTCCTGGACGATGTTATTCCAGAGAAGGACAAGAAGAAGAAAGAGGATGAGAAGAAGAAGAAGAAAAAGCGGGGCAGCATAGACAGCGATGCTGAAGATGTAAGTTGGAGAATACACTTACTGTAAATACAGCAGCTGTTTGCTGTATGTCTCCTTGAGACATGCATATAAGCAGTAGGAGATAAAGTGATATCTGATCATTAACTAGGCGATGGCAAGTTTAACCTGCACAACAGTTACTTTTTAAAACTTAGAATCTTAAAATGAAAAGAAATGCTGTAAATAAATACTTCTTGACTTTAAACTTTTCATATTTATTCCATGAAACAATCACAATATGTTTGGAACGGCAGCGCTGCTGCTAACCGAGAGGAGGGAACGATTTGTGCTTTCAGTCTCCATAACACCGAAGAAAGTGGTTAGATTTATCGCTACTCACTTTTATCAAAAGATGAGTCGCCTGAGGAGTCTAAATGCTCGCTAATAGGCAAGGCAAGTTTATTTGTATACCTCGTTTCATGTACAAGACAATTCCTAGTGCTTTACATAAAGCCCATAAACCCCTAGTCTGATGGGGATGTAACAGCACTAAAAGCATTAAAGTGGGAAGCAATGAAAAGTACATTAAAGAATAAAATAAAACAAATTTATATCATTGTAACAATCTCAATAAAATTGTACTTAAATCATAGAAAATAATTAAATTAAAACTATTATAAGCAGCAGTCTATATCAGTTAAAAGTTAGCATGCAGATTTCATGCATGAGAAGATAAATGTTTTTAACCTGGATTTAAATGTATCTACGTTTGGTGAAAGTTTAATCTGCACTGGTAGTTTGTCACACTTGTTTGCAGCATGACAGCTAAATGCATCTTCTCCATGTTTAGTCTGGACTCTGGTCTGGACTCGGTGGCCTTTGTCCTTGCAGGGCTCTGCTAGGTTTGTATGATTACAAGTATAGCGACAGAGTTGCTAAGTTGGCAACAGTGCAAGTTACAGGGTTTTTCCATAAGTGCACAGGCGCATGTGCAGTCAGAAATAAAGTTCACCACTTCAGTTTAAAACTTGCACAAACACGCACGGAGTATTTTAAGCTTCGTTACATGGATTTATGGTATATGGAAGACATCTTTGTGAGCTGCGTGTGTGACATTTATGCAAGGAGGTTTTTGTTGTGTTTCTATGAAACTACCAATAAATTATAAACAGATTTAAGGAGTAGAAACAAAATGTCAACAAAATCTCTAATGTCTGATGAAAACATCTGACAGTGTTTTAAGAAGTGGCTCCCAGAATGAAAACAGTTTAGGCCTGAATCAATCTCGAAGTCAGAGAAGCACCTCACACATTGAGGAAAATCAAACCTTAGACGAAGGCGTGCAGGACTTGAACTGTATTAAGCTGTTAGGAACACAGGTAGCAGGTGAATGTACCCCTTTCCACTGTCCTGCTGTCAACGATGTCACGAAATTCTCCTCTAACGCAGTTTTGATGGTCGTTATATTCATATTTCAGTGAAGGTTTTCCTGATAACTTAACAATTAAAACAAAATACAACTATGTAGCCCTGGTTTACATATAACACTCCTTCATGCAGCTCTTTTCTTAACTTAAGTTGCAAGAGCATCAGATGATGGTGGTTAATGCTCATGGAGATGATTTTATGGATGATGCAGGGGTTATAACCACAGTCTGGGGTGTTAAATGTCCCATTATGGACATTATGACAGTCCCTGTTGCATTAGCTTAACTTGAATGACCATAGGTTTGTGTATCTAATGCTCCCCTTATGAGTTTTGTAGTGAACTTGGTGGAGAATATATATTCTGCTAAACAGTGAGAAAATGATAGAGATGTTAAGCTGCTGCTACTGTCAGCATCATCTCTCAGCTGCACTTAAATATATCTTGTTATCTCATACTGCCTCATAAAGTATTAAGCCCAGAGATCGAAGGTGGAGGAATCAGTAGTTTTAGTAGGAGAATTTGAACACGTGTGATGACGGTTACTCACCGATACCGTTAGAGGTCCAGTCTCAGAATGTGTTTCCTTTTCCCCCAACAGTCTGAATGTCCTTACAATGAGAAATCTCCCAGTATTAAAATCCCCATGGACATGATGGAGCAGGAGCCCTTCTTAGGTGATAAGGCCTCTGACAGTGAGTAGAACCAAACCACCTGGAGCAGCGGAGGGAAAATGACGTCTCGCTCCTTTTAAACTTTCATCTGACTCCTGCTCTGCTTCCTCAGTCGCTGTCCGATGACGTCCTCAGTCTTAAAGATGCTTTGCCTTCTTGTTGTTTACTCAATGCTTTCTCTGCCAGTGCATGGTATTAACAGTTTATCTCTTTACTTTCTTGTTCTTTTCTCCAAATTATGCATGAAATTTACTCACTGTCTGGAGTTACACTGTGTCCTAATTGTTATATATATATTTTTTTTTCTTTTCAGTTCCTGCTTGCTTGGCTTTTTTTTTAAACAGTTGCTTTAGTGTTTGTCTGAAGATATATTAAATCTCTTTGCTCTGCTGTAATATTTATTAATCATTAACCTTTGCATTAAATTTAAATGCTAAACATTCAAACTTTATACTAACAGTCAAATCCATGTTGTACACAAGTCTGCAGGTTGTCAGTCCACCTAAACTCTGGTAGAAACTAGTTTCAATCCTGTAAGCTGCAGGTCTGTGTGGATGTGACACTCGCTAATGGCTTCTTTTCCCTCTTTTCCACAGGAGACAAGCCCCATTCATTCCTTGAACGACACACGTCGTGCTGAGCAGCTTCGCTACTATCAGGACAGCTACCTGTCCAGGTGAGAACTAAAGCTGACTGCAACCCTGATGGCTGGGGACTCGCACTGCAGCTAAACCAACTTTTTCTGCCACTGATTCCTTTTCACCTTTCTCCCCCCTCTGACAGTGGCATCAGAGTCTGTAAAAGGTCACATGGCGAGCAAACATGTAATGCTAGTCTGATCTTTAAAGGTCACTTAGGCTAATTGCTGACCTATGGCTAACTGTATTGTTTTGAAGGAGAGGTAGGAACAGGCGCCATGCCAGCTCTGCTGTCTCCTCCATCGTGGGGTTCTGTCTGTCCTTACAGCTTTGACTCCATCAGTCGAGGTTTACTGTAAACAATGAGATGCACATCTCTTCTAGAAGACCTTCCCGGTGCTTGTACGTTATAAAATGGTAAATTTGAGAAAAATAATTTTTAAGGACTGAACTCTGAACCTCTGACATTACACGACAAACAAAAACCATATAGATTTGTGTTAAAGTAAAGCTGACTTCATGGATTCCTCATCTGCATGCGCAAATAAACTGTGACTCAGCAGATTTGCATGGACATCTATTAGGACAGATGCACCTAACCGGGGGTGTCGAACTCACTTTAGTCCACGTACAGCACAGTTTAATCCCAGGTGGGCCGGACCAGTAAAATAACAACATATCAACCTATAACTGATGAAAACTTTCCATTTTCCCTTTATTGTAGTGCAAAGATGAACATTATCAAAATGTTTACATTTAATGAACTTTCCTTTTACAAAACGTATTATAAACCACCTGAATTTCTTTTCTTTCTTTTTTTTAAAGTGTAGCAAGATTTTTTTTTAGATATTTTTAAATCTATTTTTATTTATTTTATTTGAGATGTTTTTAGATCAGAGATTTGGCATATTAAATGCATATGAAAGTGTATGTATATTTTTTATATATTCGTATAGAAATATATAAAATAGAATTCTTTTCCTTTATTTATTTTACATATTGTGGCATGTATTACAACCTACAAATCACAATGGATCAACAAAATTAGAAAACATTT
>CM047985.1:5291447-5318473 GCA_026261665.1 Melanotaenia duboulayi
AAAACAATAGTACCAGAATAATTAATACCAGAATAATTAGCGAATGAAGAAAGAAGTATAACCAGCTAATCTTTGGGATCAACAGACAAATTATGAACATTGAGTTAAAAGCAGATCAAAAGGGGAGCTCTTAAAAAGTTTGCTTTTTAAAAGTTAACAAAGTTTCTCCAGAATAGAAAGGACCAAACTTAATGACCAGTATTAACGTCAGTATGATGCTCACTGATGCTCCTTTGAGTCCTTCAACCAATCAGGTTGCTGTTGCAGGCTTCTTCAACAATGAGAGAAAATCTGCAGCAGTTATTTCAACGTCCTTCCAACCAGAAAACAAAAAACAAAAAAGAAAAAACAGGAAGCATCCAGATTAAAGCCATTTATTTCACCTTTCTCTATAATCAGGAGTGATTTAGCTCATTAGCTGATAAATAGAGATCAGATAAAAACTTGCTTTTGTGGCAGCTCAGCCAGGCTGAACAAAGAGCTAGAGACGTGAAATGGCTTGTTGTTTCCATTAGAGGGCTATCTTGAGCTGTGGAGGAGATGACGTGTCTATGTGTGTATGCTTGTGTCTTTCTGAGGACCAACAGGGTGCATTCAGGTGGGAAAGCATTAGTGATTCTAATTTGACATGAGGCCACTTCATCTATACCGACTTAATTAGCTGAGTTAGACCGGCAAAAACAGTTTAGAGTGTCATGAAATTACCTGAATGGCCTCAAGAATACAAATGAGAGGCTGGCATTATTATTTTCTCCCCTTTCCACCTTCCCATACACAGTCTGTCATGAGTAACACAGTTAAATTACCTGGCTTTGTTGTGGTTTAACCCTTTGAGACCTAGTGCAACAAATGTTTGAGGATTTATTTAGTTAAGGACAGCTGTTGTTTAGAGAGAGTGGAAGTGGAGGAAGTTTAGAGTTTTCAGCCTTGATGCTTGAAACATCCATCTGCAAAGTGAGATATTTCAACTTGTCACTTCTGTCTAACAACTGACGGGATGGATAGAACTTGTCACCATGGCGATGGAAAACATGAAGGAAAAGCAGCCCTGGTTGTCTTTAGCTGTACCTGAGCAGTCAGACTGAAATCATCCCAATAAAACACAAAAACACTGATTTGTGGAAGACAAACTTGACTCCGGTCTTTTCTGAGAAGGTGGCATGGTGGACTTCAATTTGGACAAAAAAAAAAAAAAGAGTTGCTTTGAAAGTAGAAATATTAGGAAAACCAAGTCCAGCTCCAGTTAGGGTGTTTCTGTCAGTTATTTAGAAAAACTGGCTTTTCAAAGATGGAGTACAGACTAGGTTGTTTTCCAGCAAGCCAAGGTAGGCAAGTTAAAGCTATAGAAAAGGGAGAGGAAGGGAAGTATTCTGTTCTCACATTGAAAAAGGCTGCTTATACTCATACTATTGTTCTAATCTTAAACAAATATTAGATATTTGTTCTATAAAGGGATATTTGCAAGATGTCCAGCCAGATGTGATTTGAAAAAGTAATGATGAACTCCACCTCTCTCGATGTAGCAGCTGGGATAGGCCCCAGCTGTCCACAAACCAAAATGGGATTAAACGGTGAGAAACGAGAGGATGAATGGAGTATTGCTGGAATTTATTTTGTTTGGTAGCCTCCTTGAAAAATTTGACATCCTTTGTGAGCCTTTGTCTGAAGATCTGTGCGGATTCTTGAAAGCTGTTTTTCATTTCATCACGTATAGAGCTGACATCAAAGCGAAATGAAGTGACATCAAAAGTCCAGCTAGATATCAGTGATGAGACTGTTACGCTACTTTGGTGCAAGGACTTTCATTTTGGCTTATTACCATGAGACTGTTATATAATAAATCTTTACCCTCAGAGTGGTTTTTGATGAGGATATATCCTTGAGTTGCTTTAAAGGACTGCCTTCTTTAACTTAAAATATGTTATATTGTTCAAATTAGTCAAATTCTGTCCCAAAAATATGTTGCAGTTATCATCAGGTTGCTTGAGAACTTGTTAAAAACTTTTAACCAAATTCAAAATGCTGCACTGACCACATTTCTACAAATTCAATTTCTCTTTACTGGCTCCAGATGAAACTTTCTTCTCCTCAGATATAAAGCTGGTAATGACCAAGCTCCATCATATCTTAAAGACCTAACAGTTAAGTCTTTTCCCATAAGAGCACTTTGCTCCCTGAGTTTCTAAAAGTAGACTGGGAGGTAAAGCCTTCAGTTATCAGGCTCCCCACTATGGAGCTGGCTCCCAGCATGAGGTCAGTAACGACATACCCTCTCCATCTTTAAGATTAGAGTTCAAACTTGAACTCTAAAGTTGGAGACTTCACTTAGATTTTTTATTTACATACACTTTACATGGATATCAAGATGTCAACTTGCATGTTTAGTCAAATCTTCATCGCTGTTTTAAAGAGAAGCTGAGAAACTATGTCATGAGTGACTGGACATTTATAAAAAGCTAAAAGCTCATAAATCCAAAAAAAGGGCTTCTGCAGTTGCATCATAGTTCATGAAGACTCCAAAGGAAAAAATGGCTGAGTTTTGGTCCTGTTTTTACTGCTTTTTTTTTGTTTTTGTTGTGGCTGCTGTTTTAGTTTTTTCGGGTACATGATTTTTTTGGATGGGATGGTTTTACTGGAGTGTGGTATTTTCTCATTATTCTTTGTCTGTGTTCTGTAGTGCCTCTTATGCATGGAAGTATGACCAGGCTTATGTTTTTTGTTTTCTGTGTTCTTCTTATTCCTTCTTCCTCCCTGCTGCTGAGTCTGACTGCTTCCCTAACCTTCTCTATGGCCCATCGTGTGTATTGGCAGTTTGACAGTCAGTTTTTAAGTGCTGCTCCTCCTCCTCTCTGTCCATTGGGTGTGATTATGGTGGCAATTTGTGTGTGGTTGGATGTTCTGAAGACCTTAACAGATACTGATCCGTGTGTGTGGGTTTTCTGAATATTTTAATGCTTCATCATCATCATGTCCAGATTTGTTTATTTCTTCTTCATGTGTAAATTTAATGTTTGCTGTGTACTCCGTTCGGTTCAGATGTTTGGTGACGTGGAGTTTCCTTTTCTCCCTTCAGTCTATTTATCAATTTTCTTCAACATGTCGTCCCCGTACCTTTTCCCTTTTCCAGAAACTGATGTTGCCTTGTATTTGTGCTGTTTTTATGTCTCTGGCCTCTAGGTAAAAACCACTCATGATCAGTAAAAGAACATATGTTTAGGAAGGTACCCTTCACGGCTCCACTGCAATTAATCACATTTCCGTTCCTCCATGAGCAGAGACAACAGCGTAATTATACGGCCCATATTTATAGAGTTTATATTTATTTCATGCGTAGGACTTCCTCCTTCCACTGTTTAGTTATCTCCGTTTACATAAAATGTGTTTAGTGGCTCATTTTCTGCAGATAACTCCTCTCCAGTAACTCCACAGATGAAATAAACTTCCTAAGCATTAATTGAATTTATGATTCAATGATCATTTTGTTTGAGCTTCTACATTGATGTGGAAGATGTTTGTTCTCAGTCCAGCTAGGCCTGTAATTTATAAGTTTTTAAAAAGTTTTTTTTTACCTGCTTATTCATCTGAGCTGTTCAAGTTGGTTTAGTGAAATCATCTTCCTAGTCTTGATGTGTTACCAACTACCCTGTTAAAAGATGTCCTTGGTTCCTGTGTCCATACTATAATTAACTCATCCCGGGTGTCTGGTCATGTTCCTCTTTATTTTAGGAATGTTGTCATTCACCCCAAAACAAACAAAAATAAAAAAAACAAGCTTGTTCCCTTTTTTTTATAGCAGCTACAGACCTATTTCAAAACGACCTTTTTACTGTTGAGATTTTAGAAAAGTTTGTGGCCAAACTGCTCCCAGCAGTCCTAGAAGAACACAGCATCTTTGATAAGTTCCAGTCTGGTTTCTGCAGGGCTCATTCAGCTGAATCCTTCTCAGAGTGTGTAATGACATCCAGATGCAGAGCGTTGCTGGAGAGTGCTGTGTACTGACAATTATCACATCATGGTTGAAACACTAGGTTTGTGAATCAGGATTGGCATTAAAATAATTTTCCTCTTATTTATCTGGACGATAATTTTCTGTGGCTGCTGCTAATTTCGGATCTTTAGCATGTCCTTTGCGTGTGGTGTGCCACAGGGGTCTGTTGTATTTGTTTGTTATTCCTTTAATATTTGCTTCCTGGTTCTTTTACTGCGGTGCTGAAGGCTTTTGCTGTGGCAGCACCAAAGCTGTGGAACAGTTGACTTCAAACTTAAAACAGGCCTCCTTGCTGCCTGTTTTTAAAATACTCTCTGAATTTAGAGATATACCTTTTTGTAAATGATTTGTTGTTGTTTTTTTCTTTAGCACTTTGATCAACAGTGTTGTGTTTAATGTGCTCTAAAGTAAATGGGTTTGGATGTCTCTTATCACTGCAGTGCACATGATATCCAGCCTTATCTATCTTTTAAACCCCAGGATGTTTTTAAATTAAAGATCTTCTTCAAGTGTTGGATGGTTGAAATTTTCCTACAATTTAATGATAAAAAAAATTAAATCAGTGTCTTTGCCCCTGATGGTTTTCTACCAAACATAGTAGTCCTTTGGTCCACTCGCCTCCCATGTAAAACCCTCAGTCAGGAACCTGGGGGTAACACTTTTGACATCCATGTTAAATCCTTGGTTAGTTCTTGTTTTTATAATTTTTTCAAATAATGCTAAGCTAAGCCCAATTATGTCGTTTTCCGAGCTGAAAATGATCATACATGCTTTTATAGCTTCATGTCTGGACTATTGTAACTCTGTTTTATCTTGGCTCAGTAAGAAATCACTAGAACGTCTTCAAGTCGAGCAGAAAGCTGCCGCAAGGCTCCTCACTAACTCTTCAAAATACTTACATCACCCAGTTGTTAGCTCGGCTGCTAATCCACTACTGAGTACACTACAAAATTCTGGTTTTAACACAATGAACTCTGCATAGTCAAGCACACATTATATCAGTGAGCTTTTACATCCATTTGTCCCAAGCAGATCCCCGAGGTCATGTGATCATGTTCTGCTGCAGCATACTGGTTAAAACCAAAGGTGACAGCAGTAGCTCCGGCTCTCTGGAACTCGCTTTCTCTAGACCTGAGATCTGTGGACTCAGTGATATCCTTTAATAAGCAGCTAAAAAACTTATCCTTATGGATTTTACTGTAAAAGAATTTGTGATTTAAGCGCTACAGAAAAACATGTGTTACTTCCTTAATTACTTACTAAAATAATTTGATGTGCTTGTTTGTGTTTCCGTGTGTAACGGATGTTAATCAGTCAGAAAACATCTTATTTCTGATTTGCAGCTCTGTTCTCCGGCTTCGGATGCACAGCTTCACAGATTCCTGAAGACTTAATATCCAACAGTTGCTGACAAATTTGGGAAGGAGAGGCTGCGCTGGAAACCTGGATCTAATCAGATTATCAAGAGGAGCCTTACCCATAGGCCTCCCCTTGGCAGAGCAAATTTGTTCAGCACGATACAGCAACCAGATTATCATTTTGCTTGCTATGATGCTGGACAGGACAAGTTAAAAAAAAAAAAAAAACTTTTATCTTGACTATGGTTAAGCTGAGAAAGCTTGAACATAACAAAACCTAATGATTTTTTATAGAATTTTTGTTTTCATATAGAGTTGTTGTCACTTGAATTAACTTATATCCTTTCAACTTATAGCCAAATAAATAGATTTAAATACTAAATTGGATATATTATAAACTTACAGCAGGGATTTAGCTTTATTAACATTTAAAATTCATGTCACGTAAAAGCTGAAATTAATGAACCATACTCAATTAAATAAAATCATGTTAACAATTTATCAAATGTCATGGTCTACATGAAAAGACTCTTTATTGAACAATTGCCATGAGCTTTAATGCTCTAGTGACTGTGTCCTTTTTCTTTTGTCCGCACTTAACTCAGAGTGAGCATATACTCAATAATAACTGAACAAACTGCTCTGGAGCCTCATACTTCGAGTTTGCGTTGAAGCAATTAATAACTCAGAAGTAAGGGCCAGACTTGCAGAATTTGCTCTTTGGTGCAATCTCTTTAGTTTTATAACAATAATACATCTTTTAAAACTTCCCAAATGGCCTTGGAAGAATATAAAGTATGTGACCTTCTTGTTAAAACTTCCACTTCCTGAGTGTTAGACTGTGTTCTGAAGTCAGTAAAAGAACATGTGTTTAAGAAGGTACCCTTCACTGCTCCACTGCAATTAATCACATTTCCGTTCCTCCATGAGCAGAGACAACAGCGTAATTATACGGCCCATATTTATAGAGTTTATATTTATTTCATGCGTAGGACTTCCTCCTTCCACTGTTTAGTTATCTCCGTTTACATAAAATGTGTTTAGTGGCTCATTTTCTGCAGATAATTCCTTTCCAGTAACTCCACAGATACGCTCCCTAACCATTAAAGCCCCAGTTACAGGTCTCATAAATGAATAAACGAGTTGTTGTTGGATTATGATTTTATTGATTAATTCTTTGTAAAAAGGCCTGTTTACAGTGTGAAATCAGCAAACAGTTATTTTGATGAAGCACTTATTGATTGAATTCATGATTCAATGATCATTTTGTTTAAGCTTCTGTGTTTTCTAGTAGGAACATCAATTTCTGTTGCAAGTTTGGAAGAATAAAAGCCATTTTGCTCAAAGAACCTTCTCCCATCTGTCTCTTTGCACAGTCAAATGGCTGAATTCCCTCATCAGTACGTAATTCAGCTCTGCAAAGGTCTGGTAACGAGCCATTTATTTGATTCAGGTGTATTGTAAAAAAGTTTGAAGTTAATAAACTAGGCATTGCATTGCGTCTCCAGAGGACGGCAGTATAGGCTGCATTGCTAGTGGCTGTCCAATAAGAGACAAATAAAAGAACTTTAAACAAACTTCAGGGAGGAGCAACACAACAACTGTGGTGGAAATCCACTATATGGAAGTAAAGGGAGCTCTTCTTCAGAAATAAATTTAATAACTGGGAAGGTGCTGGCTCCAACCAGAAACAGCTGGTAAGTCATGCCCATTTAAGCTTTTCAGTTCTTTTCATTTGCCTGAATGTGCACTGAGTCTTCCCTAAAACATGAAAACATCTTCTCAATTGATCATGTGCATTTTTATGCACATTAGTATTTGTTTATTCTTACTGCTGCCAACCAATTTTTCTTGTTCAATTCTAAATGCAAATAAAAAAAAGGAATGGAAATCCAAGCAGAGGCTCTTAATTCAAACAGTCAGGCAATTCATTCTCTTGGTTAAGTGGTGGATTGGTTTCTAAGAATGTCTCTGGTCAAAGAGTCTAGTTGAAAGAAGAACAAGGCCCTCCACGTTGAACTGCCTAATGTGCGACAGTTTCAGTACTCCTGACAATGAAAGAAAATCCAAGGTTTTCTTAGATCTCTTTGACTTTCATTCAGGACTGCTGGAAGACTTTGGGAAAGTACTTTGAAAGCTGTGCGGAAATGTATACAAAGTTCAGGATGGTGTTCAGTGCTTATAAAGACTAACAAAGAAAATTTTAACCAGGTTTGGTTTGGACCAGGGACATCCAAAATGCTTGGGTTCAGCTAAAAAGTCTTTAAGCCTTACTAACTTGATCAACAGCTTGGAAGTGTGACATATTTAACTTGTTAAATGGATGCTGTGGGACTAAGATGAAGTTGTAGTTTGCCAGCTCACACTGTTTCTGTTCTCTTTGTCAAATGACCCACTGTGTCTGCATTTCATCTCTTCAGTAAGACTCAAACCTTTGTTCAGTTTTGTCTTCCACGCTGTTCCTGTGATGGTGTGGGGGCACACTGTGACAAAGTTCAAGCCTGGATGGGTGCACAGATGTTCGGCTTACTGCCTGAACACATATGGGATCCTGTAATGGAGAAATGAGGAGCAATTTAATGTTTCTGTACAACCCTGGTCCTCTGTTACACTTCACAGCTGGTTGGCATTGTGAAAAAGACTAAACTAAACTTAATCCCACTCCTTTTTCAGCTTCTAAACACTCATTGTCATCTTTCAGCTCCTTAAATGCAATGTTCATTTTCTTTCTGGCTGATGCAGCACTTTCAGGTTACAGCTGAAACAAAACCCAACAAGCTGAAGGTTTTTCTAGCGGGCTGAAAAGCAAAGAGCAAAATAAAATTACCTAAAAGGTCAATGGTTCGATACAAAAGATGTTTTTTCAACATAAGTATATATTTTAAAAGAGATAGTTTCAGGCTGTTGCCAGCTGATGAAAAGCAACAATTTCTTCTTTCATCAGTTCCTAAAATTTACCACTTCAGTTCTGCAGCTTTATTCATCTTTTTTTTCCCTGTCCACTGAGAACTTGATGGATCTGGTAGTTTGCCTTTGCTGCATTGCACAACTGAAGTGTAAAAAGGTAGCGACGCATGAGCATCTTTTACTGGCGAATCTAGCAAGTTTAGAGTAGGCAGCACCTTGGTAGAAATAACATCGGCTTCAATGAACTGTACACCAATTGCAGACTTACATTGGAGATAGAAGCAGGAAAGCATGAGTGAAATGTGAGCAATTACGCCGCCTTTGTGGACAGCAGAAAGTTGATATCTGTTCGGACACCTGTGCGACAGAAGCTTGAAAACTGCAGCTGAGTCACCATCTGTGTGGGAGGGCTGTGAGAGTCATGCTTGCCTCTCTTACTTTGGGCTAAAATATAGTATACTCTGAGAGGGGTTGTGTATGTCATGGCCATGTATCCTGCTATGGAGACACTTCATTGTCATAGAGCTGGTGCTGGAAGAACAAAAGTCAGAATATCACAGAAGTTAGCAGGATTGAACCATACAAGTCTCTCTACCATACATTTTATTATTATTATTAATTAATTAATTAATAGTTGTTTGTTCGGCAAAGTTTAGGCAGGCCCAGTATTTCTACGTCTCTTATATTTACATAATTCTTCCTAATAAAAGGGGATTGTCCACTAAATTTCCAAGAATTGTTAATAAACTGGGGCCTCATGCATAAAGCAGACTACAGGTGGCATCCGCAGGAAAGGAAATGCGGTGCACAAAAACTTTTAGATTTATAAAAACGTGCGCATGCACGTCCCACGCCTGTTTCCATTTATAAATCAGAATCAACTCTAAAGTTGCCGCATGAGGGAACAACTTGCCATGCCCACACATGGTGGCTATAAAATGTCAGCCTGTAATAAATATTTATCACATCATTAGCATGATGGCTCGGGAAGGAAAAAGAGTGAAGAAGTGGATTTTGTTGGAATGTGAGACTGAGATCCTGAGGCACCACGCTGGAAAATGTAAAGAGGTTTAATTGGTGGGCACAGCGTGGGCATCACCAGAATCAGAAAGGCAGAACAGTGGCAGCAGATGCTGTCATCGTAGTGTCAGAAAGCAAGACATACCAGGATATCTCAGTTGGCAGGACATCCGTTTGCCATGCGGGAGATCCCACATGGGTGAACAATAACACCTCCCACAGGTCCACAGCTACATGTAGATTTTTTTTCCATATTAGATGACAATGCAGTAAACTGTTTCCTCTGTCAGAAACTGCTGTTAATCACTTACAATCCACAATATAAAAATAAAACACTTGTTACTTTATGTTGGTAAAGAAATAGCTTCACTCAGTTGTTTTTTGTCAGATATTTGACAGTTTTGTTGTCTCTAGTCTTTAATCAGTAAGACAGGTGATCTGTTTGTGGTACAAATGTTTATATCCTGATCACAATGTTACGCTGATAAGAGCAAATAATGTCACATTTTATCATTTCTAGCGCAGCTCCTTGTGTCTTTGTCCATCACATTTATCAGTGCAACATTTATCAGTGTGTATGTTTGACTGGCCTGCCTAAGGTCCACATCTGTCACCTACTGATGGGGATTTATTGAAATGAGCATCATGAAGAGGAGAACAACCACTGACTTTTTACAGCTTAAATTTATAGTGAGAACAGACACAGATTCTTTCAAAAAAAGAGGACTGCATCAATTACCGTCTTCAGTTCCCCAGTGGGTAAAAGATTTAACATTTAAAAGGTTGAGTCTAGAGACAGCGGCATTACTGCAGCTCATCTGTCATCACTGCTGCAGCAGTAACAGTATCAGTGGCTTTTCTTTGCAGCCACAGTTGGCCTCTTTTATCTCACTAAAGCAACACAAGTTTATCTGACTGGGAATGTATTGGAAGAATAAGCTGCATTAATCATAAGTGTCTTAAACAAACCTCAGTAACCTGTTTAATCTCCATCAAAGGAAGCTCCGGCATCCAACAGCAGCTCAGTGAGTGCTGCAGATGTGCTTCAGTCTAGCGTGATGACCCTTCACATGCAACAGAGGAGATCTGAACCTCAGTCATCTCCTGGGAAACCTTGTTTACACATGAGAAGTTAGCAGCTTTTTATTTCATTTCAGTGCATGGCATAGTCTCTTTGTGTGTAAAGATGTATGCTGTCCAAAAAAGACAACAAAAGAAAAAAGAACTTTGGAACAAAGTCTTAAAACCAAGATGTGGCATTAGACAAAGCTCAGAGAATAAAGACACACTAGCTAGAGGCAATCTCCATGCTTTCACATAAGAAATGAAACCTGCTGCAAACTGCTTGCTTTTTCAATATCACTGGAATTAAGCCTCGTTTATGTGCCAATTCCAAGAAAAAAATCTATTTCGTCTTAAGTTTACCTCAAAATGCCTTTTTCTCTGATACATTCTAACGTGTATGACTACTATTACCACCAATCTTCTCAAATTTAGAGTTTGGCCGTCGGTAAAGCCAAGCATCAATCCACACTGTGCTCCAAATCTATTTCATGTGGATAAACTAAAATTCTATCTGCTCAGACACGCCTCACTGTTCTGAAGAAGGCAAATGACTCTGGCCTCAAATGTCAGTGGGATAAAGTTTTCTCTCTGAGTTCTGCATCGATTCACAATCAGTGTTCAATCCTTTATGACTCCTTCAGTCATTAAAAAAAAGAAAGTTGTATGTATCAGGTCGTGAAACAGCCTGGTTCTTATCAAGTCTTAGAATAAAAATGAAATATTGCAGCATGCCGTTCTGTTGTAGATTTGCTGCTGTGTTTAGGATCATTGTTCTGTTTCATGACCCAGTTACAGCAAAGCTGTAGATGTCAGACAGATGGCCTCACATTTGGCTCTGAGACACTTTCCTGTAGAGACAAGTTGATAGTCCACTCAGTGACTGCAAGATGCTCAAGTCAACACTGGGGAACGCTGATGAGAGACCATAAGCCCCTTGTTCCTCTGCTAAGCACGAGAGGCTTGGATAATCTTCCACTGTGAATCTGAGATTTCACCGGAGGCTGCTCCATTTTCCAGGAAATAGCCTCAAACAGCTGATGATCTCTCCAGAGCACCAGTAAAGGGCCCCTACCAGTAATCTTCAGTTGTAGAGAGAGGTAGAGGTTTTCATAGACTGTGTTGTTACCTGCGTCCTAGCTGACAACAGGCTGGGGGGGATGAAGACAGGACAAAAACATGATGAAGTGGACAAAAAAGTGACAGAACACTCACAGGCTGTCCAGAGAAATAGTAGATCCAGATATTACTCCATACTGGCAGTACAGAGCAGACTTTCACCTTGCTCACACCCTTCTCATGAAAGAAGAAAGACTGATAACACCACCCCTAAGATCAGATATCTCAAAGCGTATGCATGAAGGTCGTCAGGGGATTTAAAAATGCAGGGTCAGGGCTAAAGAGTCAATATGGTGGCCTGGTATTACAGATGGGTGGACAGATGTTAACTATGGCAAAAATACAGGCTACAGAATTATGAACCACTGTTGCTAACTCCATTCCCAGACCGTCCGTGGCTGAAGGTCGGTATGAATCTGTTTGGGTGGTCAAGAAAACAGTACCTTTTGAGTATAGATCATTCTCAAGCTATATTAAGTTAGCAGAGCTCAAGCACACTTCGGCTGAGGATGTTGGAGCTATCACAGAGGCCTCTGCCAGACGTGGATCTGCAGAGTGTTGTATCAGATAACGGCCGGCAGATTTCAGCTGGCCCAACAGTGTGCATAGTTGTACCAGTTCACACTTGTCACAGGCAACCCATGCTACCCACAAGCCAACATGCACGTTTCATATCATCAAAGACTTGTAGAAAAAGGACAATAACCACAACAGAGCAATGCTGGCCAATCCACTACAGCAGTGGTTCTCAAACTGGGGGTCGGGACCCTATTAGGGGTCATGACATAATTTCAGAGGGTCACCAGATAACTGTAAAAAATAGATAGTTTATATTTGTCAAATAAATTAGGGATTGTTACCAGGGCTGTCAAACCATTAATGAAAAGATAAATCTTTGAAATTAGAACCTTAATTTTTTAACACATTAATGCATAAATAACAAAGTTAGTGCACATGCCATTTAAAAAAAATCTGAAATTTGACATTATCTCTGTCGGAGAAGCTAATTTTGGGCATGTAGGTGCCTTGTAACAGGAGTGAATCACCAAAAAACACTTTCTCCTCCCTATTTCTAAGATTATAACAGTTTTCCAGCCTTACATTTAGAGGATGGCTGCAAGATGACCATTTGATACATCACATATTTAATTACTAAGTCATTGGTTGGGGGGTCATGAACACCAACGTTATCTTTGGGATTGTAGCTCAAGAAGTTGGAGAACCACTGCGCTAGCGCACGAGTTCTCACAAGCTTAGCGGCTAATGGGGAGAAACTTGCATAGTGCACCTCTGTACCCCAACCAGCATCTGGATCCTACGTGGACAGATCTGGAGGAGTCTTGCTTGAAGAATGAGGAAGAAAGGTGCTCTTTTATGACGAAAGATGAAACCAGACAGAGAATCGGGTTAAGTAAAAAAAGTGATAATGTCTCAGAAACAATCCAAGATAACATTTCTGTGCCAGTTTGTGCTGAGTTGCATTGAAGTATATAAGCGTATATCTCACTTTTTTTTTTTTAACTATCTAGAAGTTGCAGAATTGCTTCAACACTTTTTTTCCCCCTAAATGCCCCTCGGATAAATAAAATGTCTTGAATTGAAAATAGAATTGATCACACTTTATATAACTGTTCTAAAGCAAGAAATGAACTTGAAGTTGACGCTCCTGTCATTTTATTTAAGCATGCACATTTTGACAAAATAAAAACAAAACCAAAAGTTCAGCGGACACGTTAACGTAAGACATCACTAGAGTCTGTCACATCAAATGGAAACACTATTCAGAGAAAGCTTTAATCTGAAAACTCAGTGATGGGAACTGGCTGAAAGTGGTAAAAAAAAAAGAACCAAAGTTGTGCTTTAATGACCTGAAACAACATTTTAATGCTTTAATGCCATATGTATTATATTTGATACATAAAGTTTAGCTTTTTCTGTTTTGCATCACTTTATGGCAAAAAACTGCTCAAAACCTTCACAACCTGATACTTGACTTCTGCTCTCTGGTGGAAACCATTTGTACTACAATATTTCTTTTACTTCGCACAGTAATACATGATAAAGATACAAAAAAGTTTTATGTAATTTTTTAAAGACATTTTTAAATGACCAAATAAAGACTTCAGATTAAAAATGTCATTTTTTTTTTCATATTTTATTTTAAAAGTTGGGGATGGCTCGACTGCTTTGCAGCTGGACTGCTACACTGCGGTAAGTGTTTCAAGGGGCAGGAAAACGGCATGCATTTCCTTTTTCCTCCATTTCTAGATGTTTTGACAGTTTGAAAGTACCTCTGCAACATTAGAGCAGATGGACAGGAACAAAACAGAAAGTGGCGAGAAGAAAGAAAAGTACACTTACTGTATCTGTCCTCAGCCTGGGCTCTCCTTTCAGCTGATATGACACAGCTGGACTTGTAGGTCTTCCATGAAAGCTTCACAAATGCTACTTTTAATGGTGATTCATATAAAAGCACAGTACAAATGACTTATAAGAAAAAAAATCAAGGGTTTTCAGTAAATGTTGCTTTTAACAAAAGGAAAAAAGCCGAACTTGTAGCTTTGGTGTGAATTGCTATAAAAACAAGTAAAGAGTATCGCTCATAAAAACAACCAGACCTGACAGAAATTTAGCTGAAGGACTGGAAGAAAAACAAGCACTTAAAATCAGTCACAATTTCAAGAATATTTATTGAATTTCTCTTTCCATTATTCTTTAAAAATGTTATTAAATCATCACTTTACCTGAATGCACTTTTACTTTGACGCTGTGTAATGTTGTTACAGAAGCTTTTAACTAAGTGCAAACCAAATTCTGAACATATACACAGAAGGATTGGGCAATATCACCACATAATGACATCACAGCGTTTTTCTAAAATATCTCGACAACAACATAACAGGCGATACTGATGTCTTTGGCCACAGAATAATATTATATTCTTAGGTGTACAGCAAAATAAAGCCTGTGGAATTCCTTGCTGTTTTAGTTTTGCTCATAGTTCTTCTGAAGCAACTTGCATTTATAAAAGTTAAATGCAACAGCTTCAACAGCAGCTTCGTGTAATTCCTTTTCAGTTTGGCTGTGGAGCAAAAGTGAACACGTCCTGCTCTAAATGTAGCTGGAAGGGACTACAGTGCAGGGATAGGTGTTAAGCACCCCTGCAATGAGAAGCACAGTACTTTTCAAAGATGGAGTGCTTGTTTTGTCACAACACCGGGCCTCTGAGTGCTTTGGGATGGGGGTGGGGCCTATTGCAGCACTGGTGCTCATTAAAAAGAATAAAAATAGTACATGCTTTCACATCAGTCTCCATAAGTTTTCAATAACACAAAAAAAAGTTGTCAGGTTTGTTGGTAGTTGCTTTTTTGGAAGTGTACCTAGAGGGGTCTGAATACTTGCTAAATATAGTGACAGTAAGCTGGTCGCAGGGAGAAGCAATGGCGGAGGGTTTATTCCGGTATTCGCCTGGATTCACCTTCGGAAGCAGCAGAAATCATTCAGAACATATGACAAAATAGCAGAGTGTTATAAGACAAAATTATTTTAATAACTATTTCTAGTTAATATCACTTGTTATTTTTTTAAACTAAAATTAAAATTCTCTACAGTACACCTCTCATTGCTTTGCTCCGCCATGTTTCTTTGTTCACTCACTCAGCTGAGCTCACCACTAATTTACCAAATTGTCTATTTAATTTTCATTTGTCCAAAGCATTGTGCACTTCTTTCAGCATTTAAATCAGACTCCATGTCAGTCACTGCCACCCAGCTGCATCTACAGTACGCATCTTTATGTGTCTTCAGTTTTTCTTCACTCTTTATACTTTTTTTTTTTTCTTTTTCATTTTTCTGTTTCCCCAGCACATATTCCGCATGTCTTGAGTTCCTTTTCCAGGGGGAGTAGTAACCTACATCTAGATATGGGTTAGATGCAGAGCTGAATTTCCCCATCAAAAATTGACTTAACAACCATGGCAACGTAAAAGATGCACGAAAGTATGAGGAAAGCAACGCATGAAACCTCTGAAACCTTAAGTCTAAAGCTGGAGTTATACTCGTTTCTAGGTCTACAGATGGCAGTAGGTGTGGTATTGTGTAGTAAATTCACAGGGTGGAGTTTCTTCGATGGTTTGCTTCAGTTCTGGCAAGTATTTCCTGTTTTAGAACAACAATGGTGGCCGACATGGTGCAGTGTCTGTAAGAGATCATAAAAAGCAGACAAAGAAATGATCCAACTGTTGAAAATGATACAACGCAAACAAATGAGAAGAAGAAGGCGACGACGTTCCATAGTTGTTCAGCAAGAAGATACAAAATCCAGAAACATATAATCACAAACTGACCAATCACAATGGATTATTTCTGCGTCGCAGCGTTCGCGTAGCCAGACTGCATGTCTGGTTGGAAGAAGTACCCGTTGAGCCTCCACCTACCTGACACAGAGAATATAACGGAGCCTTTACTGGAGTTTTCAGGGTGTTTTGCAACACACACTTCTGCTGTATAACACATCCTCTATTCTCCAGCAGCATCAGTGCAGATTAAAATCTGCAGGGAAACGGGCATATTTAAGTCTTGGATTTAATGACTTAGGGCAGTGTTTCCCATTCTGGGGTCCCCCAAAGAGCACATGGGTTCCCAGAAGCTTTGACAGTTCAGAACCATTCAGGTTAATATTCACACAGAGACAAGTTGAAATGTGTCCTCAAGTTTTAATCGACTGGACATTTGGTTTTGGGAGCCTGAAAAACTGAACTATGTAAACCAGATCCCAAAGAGAATAAGTTTGGGTCATCAAAATCTGATGTGGCTACAGTATTTTAAAATATTATATATTGTATATGTGTTAAATAGCACATGTGTCCTTAGTCTAAAATAATGAAACTAGAAGGACTGGGCGAGCACAGCCCGCTGCCAAGCTTTGCTAATGATTGTGGGCATTACCTTTGAGTTAGAAGGTCTAATGGCAAACTTATCCCTATCTCCCTATAGTAAAGAATCTTTAAAATTATTCCTGGATCCAGATCACCCCCAAAATCTAATCACTTGTTCCTTATTCTAAATCTGAGATTTTAAAATCCATCCACAACTTTTTGAGTTATATTACTAACAGACAACGCTTGACCTATAAGGCAGCAACTTGTGCACAAATCCATTTTGATCCATGTATTGAGGTTTAGTGAGGCGAGTGAGCAGGTGGAGCTACAGCAGTAGAGCACTTCTGGTAACCTTGATTTTTCCTGCAACATTTAATTAATAAAACATGTCTGAGAACGATGATTTGCTCCTCTTTAATAAAAAGTAAGGCTATACTTTGTGAATTGACTTCATCGAAGGTCAGGACTTAGCCAATATTCAGTATTTATAGTGAGAATCTGGCTTATAAAATCATAAAACCAAGCATGGCTTCAGCATGGGCTGGGGCAGGGGGTCCACGGCTTTTTAGTATTTGCATGAAAGGGGTTCTCAAGGCAAATGGGTTGGGAACCATTGGATTAGGGGTATGCAATATGGGTAAGAGTTATTGATAGGTGTGCAATACTTACATGGAAGTATCAGTGAAAGACTTATCTGCAGCTCATGTAAACACAACAATAACAAAATCTTATTTCCAAGAAGCTGTAAATAACATGTGAAGATAAGGAGTCTCAGTGTGTTTAGCTCTTTAGGCAATCCCAGACCAGCTTCATGAGGATCCCATCAGATCAGATTCTGTGAAGGCTATACCATCTGTTTCAGGACTCCTTGTTCCTCTCTTGTTGGAGAATGATCATAAGGACTATATTTAAGATTTCATATAAGCCTCCCTACAAAATGAATTCATAACCAGCCACATCTCGGATGAATAAGATGTAAAGAAAAAAGACTTGATATCTTTCACAAACAAAAAAAACCCCAATTTCTTTCTTATTTGTTCTGATTTGATGTAAAATCTTCTGCTACATGTTAGGATCAAACCTTCAAATATAAAAACATACAAACACACAAAATATACAAACAAAGTAAATGTGAAAACTTTTTCTGCCATTAAAAGTCTAATAATCAAACATTTGTCAATGTTAAAAAGGTGTGTGAAGCTTTATGTTGAATTTGCTTTTCAGTCAGTAATAGAAGAAGATGATGAAATGTTAACGTGAGACACAGCATGACTTAGAAAACTGCACCGGCATACAGGTGGAGCACAGGGAGCATATTAATTCTCAAGTGTGAGAAGTTCTACCAGTGACCTCGTTTCTGCTACATGTTCAGTTGTATCTGCAACTCTTTATGGTGAATTCACCTGGGGAGAAAACAAGCTTCTCTTTGTGTCTTTATGTGTGATACCATGTCATATTTCTTTAATGAAGTCTCAGAGGAAAACATGTAACACGTTCACATGTGGGAAATCTGGTCCTGTCACAATTCAAGGGGAAAAATTGTAAAATGTTAGCATATTTACAGACTGGCGCTTTGAATAGGGCAGATGTCAATGTGATCTTATGGTAAAATGTAAAATACCTACACTGGTCTGCATAAAAATGAGCTCACTGGGTGTGGAGTGAAACTTCATTTGAGGAAAAAAATGGTTGTCCACTTGGTGAGACTGAGCAGAGGAGAAAGAACATCTGTGAAGTTCTGCATGTCCAGTAGATGATTGAGCCAGTGTTGGGAAAGTTCAGTTTCTACATGAACGTGTTCAAAGTTCAGTTCACACATTTTTAAATGAACTAGTTCAGTTCATAGTTCATGAATCAAATTTTCTAACTATGTTCCCAGTTCTAAAAATGAACTAGTTCGAACTAGCTGTTACCCTCAGAAAACTGGCATTTTCCTGTTGATGCCATCCATTGAGTCCACACTGATTCATTCAGCCTGAAAACCCCTTATAAAGATGAAGATCCTCTGGTCACAGTGGTCTCTGCCTGCTGGATCTGCTGTTTCTTGCTTCCTGTAAAACCAAGGTGCGCGCTGCTATTTTTATGCAGCTCACTTTAACACACCAACACACTCAACTACACTGGCAACACACTGCACTTCTATAGCCAATAAACAACAATAATTAATATACCTTCAAATCTTTGTGTTGGCATTCAAGATCAGCAGCTTCTCTAAGTTGGTATCTCCCAACCGGTTTCTCCTGGAACTAAATGAGGCAAAACAAGAAATTTTAACATCATGATTATTGTGGAAAAAATGGTAACAGCAATTTGTATTAAAGGAATTGTGAACTGAAGCAATCATTTAAATAATTTGACCAAATTTTTATATTGAACACCAGAATAAATTTTAGCTGCATAAGCATTAGAATAATATAATAATAATATAATATCACCAAGACAGAACTATGATTGAGGTTGAGTATTTACTTTACTTTTTACCAGTTCATATTAATTATGGAATGAATAATTATTATTATATTAATAATTAATTATTGAAGCGCTGAAGAGCCTCTCTACTGGAGTGCTTGAGGGCAGCTCAGTGTTGTGTTTTATGAACAGCCTTTAGAGCTGGGAAAACTCCATGCATTCATCAAACCCATCTGTGGTTGGGGCATCCAAACAGGTGTCCACTTTTTTGCGAAACCTGAGGTTTTCTGTTTAATCTGAAAAATGAAGCTACAGGATCTTTCTTGTCCATTTCACCACTGGACTGGGTTCGACCTGAGTCTCTGGCAGCTGGGTCATCAGAGCTGAGGGTTTGAAATTCTCTTTTCAGCATCAACCTGTACTGCACACGTTTCTCTTCATCTTGGACCCAGTCTAGCTTGAATCTTGGGATCAGCATAGAGTATAGAGTGGAGAGTATGTGCTCCCTCTTCTCCAGCACCCTCTGTGGCAGTGGGCTTCAGAGTGTCTGCAGAGTGTCTCTTACAAGCATCAGTTTTGTTCAGCCAGTGGACAGTGATGTCCATAAATGCTTTGTTCACTGCTGACCAGGAATCTGCAGTGCACACATCATCGACCTCAGAGAGTTCAGCCTTAAGGTCACATGTTTTCTTCAAATTTCTTGTTCAGCAGTGTTTGCACTTTTTTCTTAGTGGCATCTTTTTGGAAGGCTGCAACCCCTTAATTAAGTTTATGAAAGCAGGGGTTTCCACTTTCCTCAAAGGCTACAGGTCTCTGATAATATACTGCAGAACCAGTTTATCCAGCTGTGACTGGGAGATGACGGCAACAGAGCTGCTGCAGCTGTACGCCGTTATTTGGTGGTGGATAGCAGAAAAACATGCTGTTGCCATGTATTTTGACTTTATAATGACTTGCACATACCTTGAAAGACTAGCCAGGTGCTTTATTTCAATATGCCGTTTTAAGTTTATTGTTGAAGATGTTGATGTAAGGAGTTGTGTCTTGAGACCCGGCAGGCATAGTTTACAAAAAAAGGTAAGATTTTCCCCACCTGGATCCTCACTGACCTTTTCAAAATATTCTTTTAAGTGATCATAAGAAGAGTTAGCGCTGCCTTCTTTGGATTTTGCCTCCATGCTTTGCAGTTTGTGGTGCGATTCTGTGGTGGCTGGTGTTGCCAGATTTGGTGTGTTCTAAAAAAAACATTCTAAAAACATAATCCTTAACTTAGTAGAAAAGGACTGTGGAAAACATGCAGATCAGAAGTGGAAGAGTCGATCTTATCTTGAAAGTCTGATTAGTGCAGAATACCTAACCCCTCCCCTTTAATCTTACCCCTTATATAATGCATGTTGCAGAAGTCACAAATTAAATTTCACTGTGTGAGTAATATTATGTATCAGCATCATGTCAAATTGGCACAGAAAAATACATCACAGTAGGTCTAAAAGGGCCTGCACACAGTAGGATCAGGAACATAGCCTGCAATCTTCTACACATTATGTTGTCAGCTCACATTTTCAGAAGGTAAAATCTAAAGGTGTAAATGTGTTTCAACAATTTAAAAAAAAAAGAAAAGAAAAAACAGCATGTGCAGATTTTGACCTACATCTTCTGCTTTTCCATCGTCTTCCAGACCTTTGCCTTTTGCACTGCACATTACAGCCCGCCTTCTCTCAGCTAAATTTAAACACTCCCTGAGAACATGTTTACACATCCAGAAAGACTGCACTGTCTCTTGGCACTTATGTTCTCAAGCAAAGACTGTTGTCCGACAAGCCTAGACTGAAAATCAAAATGCCATTTTATTCTCCCGCCTCTCAGTTTGTTGCAATTTGTGAGTTTTGGCATCTTTTAACTGTGTGACTGAAAATGAATTTCAGGCATTATATTTATTTACTGAAATTGACTTCCCTTGTTCTTGTGGAACTGATTTAACCCTGATCGGCAGCTACACTGTGTGCAGAAGCGGGTTGAACACTGACACTAAAAAACCCTTCCTTAATCATTATGTTTGAGTGCATCAGCGCGTCTAATCAGAGCAACACTGTAAAGAGGCCATGATGAATAACCCTCTGTGGGGTTCAGGAGTGAGAGCACAAATCAGTGGGAGGAGGTGGGGGAGAGGGCCATCATGCTGAGGTACTTCATATGATAATAGGTCACTTTTATTATTATCATCTATGTATTTATTATTTGGTCTTTCCATTTTGTAGGCAGCCTCTGCCTTCATTCTGGAGAGGCTAGGCACTGATAAATCAGTTCGGATGCCAATAATTAATTGCTAAGTGATTAATTGTTGTAAATAACAGAGTTTGAAGAGAAAAGACACCCATCAGAAGCCCGATTCACTTTATCTCTGAACTGAAGTGATGAAGTGGACCCACAAGGTAAAAAACACATTTGGTGTCACATGCTGGAAGATTTCCTGGACGGATAGAGTTGGTGTGACAGTGTGTGAGGACATCTGTTCCTGCAAAACAGCTGTTTGTAGCAGCTGGCCGGTTGTTGACGATAGCAAACAAGTCCCTCCATCATGCGGATGAGATAATTTTTTCATGTAAAAGCAACTGACCCTTTAATCCGTGAGATGACCGGAGTACATTATTTTTATTAAATAACAGGCTACAGTTCATGCATGTGTGTAGCTTGTCATACATGCTTAAAAGCCTACTCTGGAATTATCTGGCCAATCTGTGACCACCAAGCAGTCAGAGAATTTAAACCTCAACCAAGGCTGAATCATTGTTAAAACCTAAGCTATTTAGTGCATGAGAAAATGTTTGATCGACATTAATCTTGCATCAATAGACTCTGTAGATGCAGGTCTTAATATAGGTATCAGTGAGAACACAATATCTAATAAAAACAAAATACAATAAATTTTCCCTTATTGGTGCAGCAAAAATGTACAAAGTCAAATCAAGTTATATATCTATTGTTCCTAATGGGCATCTTGGTTCACCGACAGATCCTCAGAAGAAAACATTACAATAGCAAGCAGTAAAATCTCCAGTCATGTACACAAAACATGATTCTACATAAGGAATTTGAACTGCCTCCACATTGGCATCGTGCATCTGAGCATAAGCATTCTATAAGGCACACTCAGGTTTTTACCATATAAGGTTTTTGTGTCTTAGGTGTCTTACAGACTGGACTTCAGCACACGAACATCATATGTAAACATATGTGTCTACACATGATTGGCTCACTCAGGGACTTGAGGAATGTCTTTGTCTGGGAAGCTATATTAAGTGCCTCACACATATTTTCAGTGGGATTCTCAAAATTGGCTAGAGACCTCACAGATTCTGCAGATCTGATTTTGATGTTTGACTTTCTGTAATAAATCTTATTTATTTATATACACGAAGCTGANTTGATGTTTGACTTTCTGTAATAAATCTTTGAAAGATTTATTTATATACACGAAGAAGGTGTCCGAAGACATTTTCTTCCTGAAAGCCATTTTTTCCCACATCACCTGACCCAAGATACATCAACTGTATTTCATTTAATTGTTTAAGGCCATACTGATATTGCTCCACCATCACTTTTTTTGTGCCATTAAAGGTACAGTGTGTAAAAATGACTGACATCTAGTGGTAAAGATGGGCATAGAAATTACTTTAAATGCCAAGCATGGCTGTTAATGGATGGTGGCCGTCAGTGGCCAAAATTCTTTCAGACAAAAATGTTTTCTTCTGTGAGTGGATTCAGTGGCCTCAGCTGCAGCAATGGCTGCTTTACAGGTAACTACTACAACATTGTGTACATGTGTACTGTCATCTTCTATGTGCCTTTTAAGATGTAACTTATCCCAAATGGTGCTCTAGCTTCTATAAAACTAAGCGCAGTGGAGTTGTTTGTCCATTTAGACACCGTAGTGAAATGATGTCACAAATTATGGGGGCCATTTGAGACATTATTCAAAATTACCCTCTCACAAACACATGGATTTTATGTCATTCAAACATTATACTAAGACTTCTCATATATCATGCTGAAATCATTCACACATTATAGTGAAACCTCTCATACACTATATTGAAATGCTCTCATGCGTTATACTGAAATCATTCACACACTATAGTAAAAGTTTTGGAATTACATTTCACGAGTATGTATGAAAGGAATTCTACTAGTGTGTGTGAGAGGGAGTTTCACTTGAAAAGAAAGTCATTTCAGTTGAAACAGAAGTCACGTAATAGAAAAAAAGGAGCACATTTTCAAACCAAACTGAAGTTGGAGAACACCTTGACAAATGTTTCACAAAGACTTGTGCTGTATTAATATCTGCTCAGTTGCCTGGAAAATATCTCATTGAAGCTAGAAATACGATGGCAGTGAGATGGATTCACCTCATCGAAACATTAATGCATTCAAAAAGAGCTTCATCCGCTGGTTGTCTCTGTGTGATGCGTTTTAAGGGGAGTGTAAGGCTTCATTACTCCATTATCTCAAGCAGCTCCTGTCTCATCCATGACTCAACTTTTTTATTTAGGAAAAGTAAGAGAGAAAAAAGTTCTTATGAAACTGGGATAGCAATTGTGTTGCCATATTAAAAAAGTTATATTAAATTTGTGGATAGGACACAGACATTTTCAACTTCTTGTCTTGTTTGCAGAAAGCATAGCAGGTGTTGCACCTGTTCAATGGTAGTTGGATTGTTTTAGACCTGCTGATGTAGTCACGAGTTTATGATCACTAAGTGAAGCATCTTGCATCTTCAATACTATACTGGCCTCAGCAGAAACTGTTAGAAGGGTTAGGTCTAGCGTGAGAGCAACTGGATAACTGACAGTAGTAAGTCTGAATAAGGACATGCTAACTAGCCAGATAGCATCACTCAGCCATTAGGAAATGCAGTGCTGTCAAACTGGACAGCACTGGACAACATACGCTTTACCTTCATTTGGAGGGTTTTTCAGGATATGACTCACAGTGCTGTAGTGTACGAGAGGTTTTATTATAATGTGTTAATGACTTCAACACTCGAAAGGTCTGGGCTACTGGTCGGATGGTATTCAGTTGTTTGGGAGAACTACATTTGACTCCTTCCAAAGCCTGGGGACTTCCTCAAAGCTTACTTTTTCTTCACAGAAACGCATATTTGTTGACTGTAATGTCTCATAGGAGGTAGACATGGTGCATGGTTCTCTGGTTCTCTTGACGCAGCTCTACATACATTTCCAGCCTTTAAACGCTGTGCTTCTGAGTCATTTTGATGGAGCTGATGTTGATGTTGTAGAGAGGCTGAGGAACCACACTTCTCAACTTTTCCGCCTGGAGCATCTGCTTACAGCTGATTTTTGCTTTGCATCACCACTTCATACGCCAGAAAGTGGATATCAGCACACTGACTCTTTTAAATCTACACCATGTCTGCTACAACAAGGAAGTTGTTAAGGAAAAGAAAGAAAAAGTAACAGCAAGAGATAAGACAAGAGTAAACATTGAACTGACTTCTACTGTCTGGACAGCGTTCAGAGAAGAGACACGATACGAAACGGATGCTGAATTATTTTTAGTTAGGGGCGCCAAAGTGTAAAAATGTGCAAAAGTTTAGTAGTTCTGCTTTAAAGTCAAAGGTCATCTGTGCTGTTGCTGTTTGACTTTCGCTGAAAATCTGAGAGATGTGCCATCAGTAGGGAAGGCTTCTGTAGCCTAAAGCAGAGATTCATTCCTCTGAAGTTTTTCATGCATACTTTTATTTCCTCCCATGTTTTTCTAGCTATGAATGTATGTGCAGCATATCCAACTCGCAAAACTGGACCAAATGATGCCTGTATGTTCATTTTCATGACTACTATTACAGTTTACAGCTTTTTAATTACTAATTTTGAACTTGGTTAACTAGGTTAACTAGGAAAGGCAATTTTATTTGTATAGCATGTATTATGTCCAAGACATCTCAAAGCGCTTTACATAAAACAAAAGAATTACAGCAAGGTGCACAAGATACATCAAATAGGAGAATTCAAACAAAATAAAAAGAATAAAAGCATTAAACAGAAACAAAACAAGCTGCAATAGTGAGAAACAGACAACGAAATACAAACAGTGAGGTATATGATACAAACAGACATCAATGAGATATATGCCATCATAAATTTCATCATCACCATAACTATCATTGCCATAATTATCACTATTATCATTAAATGAATCATACAGATTTTTTAAAATATTCAAAAGAAAAAACCCACTACCGTTAATTAAAGCAGTGGAGAATAAAATCCAATTAATTCAGATTTATTTGTTTAGCGCCAATTCACAATGTTATGTCAGGGCATGCAACAGACAAATCAATATGAGCCAATTCGTAATAATAACAGCCTAGTTAAAGAAAACCAAAAGATTGTGGATTGCGTCGAATCTTGAGTTCAATTCAATACCCCATCCTGAGCCTGCATGAGGCAACAGTATAAAGGAAAAACTCCCTTTAAGTTTAAGACTTGGTTTAAAAGAACTAATGTTTAGACCAGGCATCAAGTTTTCTGCTAGTTTGTTCCAGATATAATGAGCAGAAACACTAAATGCTGATTCTCCTTGTTTAGTTTTAACTCTCAGGATGTAAAGCAAACTTGACCCAGATGTTCTCAGAGGCCTCGGTGGCTCATATGGCGTCTGCAGATCAGATATATATTTTGGACCAGAACCATTCAGAGCCTAACACACCAGCAGGTACATTTTAAAATAAATTCTGTGAGAACTGGAGTCATACCAGCAGCAGCATTCTGGATTTGCTGCAGGTGTTTTTTGGGAGACATGGAAAGACTTTATTACAAATCTTCAGATGTTCATCTTTGTTTCCAAACACAAAAACTTCAGTTTTGTTTTTATTTATCTAAAGAAAATATAAAGAAAATTCTGACTTATCTGCGTATTGATTTGAGCAAGGCATCAAAGCTTTGTTTGGAAACAGAGTTCCCCTGGTGAGGCAGTAATTTAGAGCTGAGTGTCGTCAGCATAACTGTGATCAGATATTTTGTTTATTCCATAATTTAAGCTAGCTGGAGCATGTAGATGCTTAACAATAGTGGACCCAAAATGGACCATTGGGGAACTCCGCAAGTCATTTTTACAGTTACCAGTTGGTACAAAGTGGTCCATGTCTTTCAAGTAAGGTACAAACCAGTTCAGAACTGGACCAGCGATTCCCACCCAATTTTCCTGTTGGTCTAATAGGATGTTTTAGTCAACTGTGTCAAAAAGCACCACTGAGATCCAACAAGACCAAAACTGAACTTTTGCTGTCATTGGCGTTTACATGAAAGCTCTTCAAGACTTCCATGAGGGCAGTTTCAGTCTTTTGGTGTGGTCAAAATTCAGACTGAGAAACATCAAAACAATTGTTAAGTCCCAAGAATTTGTGTTTTTTTAAAATGGTAGTTTTGAGAAAATTGTGAGGTTTCTGAACCTCTTAATTGTGTTTTGGCTCTAAATGTATTATGATTCTGTGTGTGATCAACAACTGGAAACATCTTAGCACCTTACCTCAGTTTTAAGTATAAGGGGCCGTCCCCGCAGTGCTGAGTTGCAGCAAAACCACAAAAGAATCTTAGCAATCCACCCTTTCATCCCCAAGAAACCAGGGATTAACCCCCATGAAACTGATCATGTCTGAAACCAGGTACAAAGGTGGAAAGGTTTGAGTCCTCTGTTACACTTTAGCACCCCCACAGCCTGTAGTATGTACTACAGCAGTTTCGTGGGGATGTTGAAGCCTTTCTCCTAGTTTTCGCCACCGTTTTCACACCTGAACCAGCTTCGGCCCCCGTGTGGACATATCCTAAGTGTATCAGCAATCTGAGTTAAAATTTCGATTTTTCATTACCACACATAGGAGAAAATCATCATCTAAATACCTCAATGTACTGAGGTAAAAGGTTTTTATTTGGCTTTATAAAATGTGCTTATTTGATCAATCTAGCATGAAAACAGGGCATTCTCTTTTGTTGTGGGAGTTTGCATTTAATTAGAACAGTCTGATCTCTCAGGACAAAATTGTTCTGGCAGATGGCAACATGACTCCAAAAATTGACTCTCTGGTGACTGTATATGTTTTCTTTTCACACTTGACTGCACATACAAGCTTTGTAAAAAGAAATCCCAATAAGATTCCAAAGCTGTGTCAAGAAGAAGCTAGATGTGTTTTTAAAGCATAGATAGATTTATAAGCAGAGTAGATAATCAAATGGGAGTTTATCAAAATCTCAATGATAGTCCTGTTTA
>CM047985.1:5330805-5345079 GCA_026261665.1 Melanotaenia duboulayi
AACCATGCCACATTCAAAGTCACTTAAATGGCATTTCTTCCTCATTCTGATACTAAGTCTGAACTTCATCAAGTCATCTTTACCATGTCTACATGACGAAATGTATTGAGTTACTGCCGTGTGATTGGCTGATTAGATATTTGTGCTAAAACTCCACTGCTGAAAAAAACCTGATGTTAATTCTTGTCTTATCTCCTGCTCTGTCCCATTCTCTCTTTCTTTTTCTTTCTTCCTCCCATAATTTTCTCTTGGGTTTCTTTGCTAAATTAGCCATTGTGGCTTTCAAAATGACCAGCGTGTTGATATCCAGTTGCTAGCATGCAACATGTGCAGCGATATGCTGCTGCAAAAGTGAAGCAGTGGGGTAAAGAAAAAGTTATGAGTTGTGGTTTCTCATCCACAGGATGCTGTTGGGGAACAATGGCTTCTGGAAAGTACGTAATAAATATCACTGTACCATCAAATCAACTCAGAAACACTGAGTTTTAAAGTTATGCGATGCTACTTTACCAAGAACGTTCAACAGGTGCACCTAATAAAATTGCCAGTGAGTGTATGTCTATGTTTATGAACATGAAAACACAAGTCACCAAGATAAATTCAAAAGTTTAATTCACAACATCTTCATTGATTGAATTGATTTTTTCTGAGAGAAAGCTGAAGTCCCTTCGTAGAAGTTAACTAAGGGTTCAGATCTTTTGAGATGCCAAACTGTTGTAAAGTTCTCACATAAAACACTAACTTTCCTTGAAGAATGGTTTTAATTTTGTGCAATTCAGAGATCATTGTATCATCTTTTCTCTTATATGTTGTCAATGTAACAGAGCCTCAATCATGCTTCTCTGAGCTCGTCCCTGTAACTAGCCTCTTGTGTGTGGATAATGGCTTTCATGACTGGGTAACTGTAGAAATTACAAGTTTGAGTAAAAATCCATAAAACACTCAGTTTCTCCACAAATGTAGCTGAGAAATGTCAGAGCAAAGACTTTCAACGTCACAGGAATCACTTGATGATTGGCTTGAGGAGCTCATATATAAATATGGATTTTGTGGTATGACTGATCTTACATCTGAACTTTGATATGCAAATTTGTCTACGAATAGAGGATGTCGAGTCCTGAAGTGAAAAATCCACGAGGCAAACATTTGATGACAGTTTGTGTAACTAAAATGACATTTTTAAATATCATATAGCCATGACAGTTTAGCTTTAAGGTTCATTCTCGATCAAACGACCTTGGAGACTATTTTGATTCATACTCCCACTTGGCAGTTATATTGTTTTACTTGCTGGAAAATAGACCCCCAGAATATCATTATTCAGTCCCACATATGTGACCACTGTGGTGCCTGTCAGTGGGAGAAATTGACAGAACATGGCTGAATGTGTGCAAACCTTCATACAATAACAAGGCCAAGGACGGAGGGACCTTGGATAGATATTCACGGCTTGACCAAAGAAAGAAAAAGTCAGGGTTTTTCCTTTGTTGGACCATCTTTTGCTTGATTATGGTACACATTTGCTACAGAATTTTATTAAATGTAAAAACATTCACATTTTGTCCAGATTTGCATTAAATTTTCTCTTAGATTTTATATCGACAATGGGAACACAGACCATAGTGTGAAGTCTTTTCCAGCATATTCCAAAGATTCCCAGTAGAGTTAAGTTCCTTGGTAGATGATTCCCTGCATTGTCATTTTGGACTAGGGAGGGAGGGAGCAAATGCACGGGGAATACACAAACTTTAAAATGTTGAATTATGAAATGTGTATTTTTTTTTTTAACAATAGCTAACAGGGAAGCTTGCCTAAAATCTATGCATGATCCTCTCTCTTATTTGAATGGCTTGGCATTAGAGGGTGGGACAGTCTCTTCAGTAGGGATTGGCTAGTCTTGTCTGGGGGTTTCCAGACGGACACCTTGTCTGATAGCCAAGTTGTGAATGAATGAGTCGCGGTTCCTCCAGTCCACCGAGCAACATTTAACAGAGACATATGTTGCTGCATTAATTTTGAAATAGCTTTTATTGAGATGTGGGTTCAATCAATGGCATGAAATCCTTGTTTAATTTCAGCTTCATGGTGAGGTCTGTACGGGAACTTGATGTAAGAAAATATTGCATCCAACACTGCTGGCAAAATTCTACTTAGTGTCGACAGTGAAATGCAGCATGTCTCCAATCTCCTGCTGAAATGTTCTAGTGGCCAAAAATCCCATGGTAGACCGAAGCTGGATGTGCACAGGGATGGTTTTATCTCTTGGTCCAACATAGGTTGCAAATCAAAGCATAAATCCAACAGAATATTTTTGGGGAAGCGGTACCTGCTGGGAAGCCACTCTGTGCTCTCACTGAGCAGATCAGAACACTCTTTGAAAACATGCTCTTTGCAGAGAGCATGGTTCTCCAAATCCTCCAACAGTGCAAGATAAGCCATGGCATGTGCATTTCAAGTTTTCTTTTCATGTTGTTGTGTCACAGCTGTGTTTTATAACCTCTTACACCAGTTATTCAAATTGTCTACTACATTATTAATTGAGAAATTTTTACTAATTAGAGGTAACAGAGAACATGTGTGAGGTTTGAGACTGCTGAACACTGATTCTTTGTGTATTCTATTTGAAGTTTCATTGTTTTATTACTAGGGTTTGTGTGTACACATTGTAAAAATTGTCACTAAATTTATACATTTTCCTACACACAAGTACTAGGTAATAAATCTCACATTTAACACACACTTCAGTGTGTATGCACAGTTGATAAATGAGGCCCCAGGAGGCTGGATCTACCACATCCACTTTAAAACACACCTGGAGAGGTTAGTTACTGTAATATGAAGCTAATGTTAGCACCTATGTTAGCAACGAGCTTAGAGCCACAGTGGTGTAAACATTAGCTTGTTGCTACCTTTGTAGTAAAAAAATGTTAGCTCCAGCAGACTGGCTCCACTGAATGTGTTTAGAAGAAGAACGAAACCTCAACTGAACACAGTTTCCATTGCAATGATGACACTAGGACTAAACTGGTGTCAGACCCACAGCAAACAACGTGGTTTTACTGGGTCTGTTTATTAGAAGAATACAGGTTATGCTGATTTAGGAATATAAGAGATATTTATTGGACCTGCAAGTATTGGATTTAAATTAATTAAAAATTTGTGCTTTTTTCTATAAAATTTTAAAGTTTCAAATTCACATGTTCTGTTTTTTTTCAGGCACTCATAAGATCATCTGACTAAACATGTTCCTCTACAGGTTTTCTGAATAAAATTATCCAGAGGAGAGAGAGAGTATTTGTCCGTTGTAGCTAAAGATTAGTGCTGTTACTGAATACTGGCAGACAAAGGCTGAGTATGGATTTTAAATTCCTTGGCCATTATAATGCATCTCCTAAGCAGACCAGACGGCAGATTACTCATTACAACTATGACTTGACTCTTGACTTGGACGTGAAAAGAAAAACTTGCGAATATCTCTGGTATAATGATCACCGCCAGCGCTGGGCAACAAGTAAAATGTTTGATCGCGACTGATAGCATGATTTTCTGTGATTAATCATAGTTTTGTGCAAAATTCAATAATGAATTCAAAATAGTCTATTTCACACACATTTTAAATGTGTACAGTATGAAAAAAACAACACTTAAAACAAATCAGTTACTTTTTAACAGCCTTTTACACAGTAGCAGTTCAAATATTTCTTATAAATCACGACTTAAACATTAATGTGATAAAATCAAATATGACGAAGAAGGATGAGAATTCCAGGAGTTATTTGTTAACAGGTAAAAAGTCAGGAGTAGTCATTTTAACTACATATATAATCAGGTTTCTGTACTATCACCACAACCATATGCCTCTCCTGGCATGAGTAATAACTTATGCGTTTATACATTAATGTATTTAAAAATGAATTCGTTCATTTCACATGTTTATGCATAAACTTTGACAGCCCCGATAAAGATCCCAAATTTATTTGATAAATGTAAACTATATATGTCTTTTTACAATGATCTGGTGACCCACTGAAGGTATCCTGGTACACCCAGTTTGGAAAATGCTGGAATAAGTAATACTGTAACACATACTGGCCTGAATGGGCTTCTGCAATTTGTATGACATAAAACACACTCATCATGATGCAAGCAGTTTAAACTCTTTAGTTACCAAAGGGCTGCAGAAAGAGCCATCCGTGCCTGTTGTGTTTGGCGGCAGTGATGAAACAGCAGCGAGTTTAAGTTGCAGCTCAACAAGCAGGAAGTGATTAGACAGGAAACTAAGAGGACTGATGCAACCAGCGGGCTCCTGTGTGGTCACATGTCATCACCATCCTGCAGATTTACACCTTCAATTCCCATGTCTCTTCTTCTTGTCCCTGGTGCTGGCTTTAATCTTTTTAGCTGAAAGCTGTGTGTGTGCAGGGAGGGTTGGGGGGTCTGATCCGATCTGATAATTCTGTTTGGCAATTAGAAAGATGTGAATCACGTTTGACACATGAAACAGTGTCAGGGATCTACATTAAGGTAAATTAAAAACTAGTGGAATTGTGAGGTTTCATCTAATTAGAATCCAAATCATCCAAATCTACATATTTATTTTAAGTCATGAAAACATTCCATTAAATGAATTCACTCACTTGCTGATGAGTTTCATTAATTTACTGCAAAATCCCTCAAGTTAATCTTCTGCACGTCTTTATGCCTCTCTGTCAGTTTTATCTGTTTGTATAATTAACTCACATTGTATTTAGTTATCTTGACTGTATTAATCTTATTCTGTCACTATGTTTTGAAAGTTTAATTTAATTAATTTAATTTAATTTAATATTAAAGCAGTTTTGAAATTAGTTATTTTTTATGGCTTGTTGGAATGACAAATTCTGGCACTTTGGTGCTTTTAGACATTGAGGATCTTGAATTCTGGGATGTTTTCCTTTTTCTCTTTTCCAAGTAGAATCCAGTTTTAAATTAAGTCAGAAAATAACTGAGCGCAGAGTTTTGGGAAAGCCTTGTAGGATTATAAAATCCCACCACAGCCTTACATTCAGGTAGAGATCTGGACTTTGATTCTTTCCTTTTTCAGAAATGTTCTTGTAGATTTGCAGCTTTGTTTGGCATCATTGTCCTGTTTTATGATCAAGTCTCAGCCAACTTTAGCTGTTAGACAGATTTTTTTTCTAGGGCAGCTTAAATATTTTTTCCACATGGGGTTGCATTTATTTATGTTTAAACATAAACATTTACAAGGCAGACTTATTTCTTTTATTTTTTTCTTACGTTGAAGATCTGACTTCAGGTTGTATTACGAAGGTTTTAAAATTTTCCTCCATGTCTTTGTGCATTATGAAAAAGCATTGGTCTGGTTTATCTGAAGGACATTGTTCGAGAGGTCTGGTGGGATGTTCAGATCTAACCTAAGCCATGCTGCAATGCTCTTTAAGATGAGACTTTCTCCTGCAACCCTTCTAAAACCCAATTTATTCACTTTCTCTACTTGTTCTGTCATCAACTTTAACATCACTTACTTGCTAACTGAGGCCTGGAGTCTGACATGAAGCTCTTGTTTTTTTTGTTTTTTTTTCTGCAGTAATCTTTCCCATTAATGATGGACCAATAGTTTGGAAATAGCTTTATTACTCTTCCTAGATTGATTAATAGGAAAGATTGCTTCTCCAAGATCATTGCTGGTGTCTTTCCTCCATGGCATCTTCATAATCTGGACCAAGCAAACTACCCAAACCTCTGCCTTTATAGAGGTTCTCACCCTGGGAATTATGGTTTAATTAAATCTTTTTTTATTTTCAGCACCTGGCTGCTAATTATATCTTGATTCTCACAGAAACAGTAAGACAGTTTAATGCAAACACATGTAATAACTAGGCATACACACTCAAAGACAGTCCCAGCAATACTAATATTGGAGCTGCTGCAAACATCATACTGCATGCACCAAGTGCTGGGGGTGGCATCTTAGAAATTAGACAGATAATCAATCATTATCAAAATCAAGACATTTTCAAACATAAAAATTTTGTAGCATTCTGAATGGTGAAGCATGTTGTTGAAAACACAGGCTGCTGTGGGCTACAACCACACCAAGAAAAAAAAAAAAAAAAAAAAAAAAAAAGGAAAAGCTCTGCAAGCAGCTGCTAACATCAGCTCCATCTCATCACTCACTTTGATTGACAGGTTTGTGATTTCTGAGCTTCTGACTTGTTCACTGACACTCTAAAGATCAGAATGGTTCCGGTTTATTATGTTGGTGGCTAATTTTATTTATTTAATGTTTAGTGGCATTAAACCTTGTGCTTTAATATGGACATGTTTGTTCACTTGGTTTTTCCATAATTAATGGCCACAATAAAGCTTAAAAATATTGCAAAATAGAATAAAATTTGATAGCAGTTCTTTGGAAGTTGAAATATGTATCTGTAATAATTAAGGGGGTATAGATTAAACTAATATGGAGGTTAATGGTTAGAACGTTGGAAATAAAAACATTGTCTGGTATTACTTATGCATTTTTTTTTTAAATAAAGCATAACTGTAGTGGTCAGTTGCTTTGAGCTTCGCCTTCTCAGACCATCTGTAGCCTTCCCTCTCACTAGCTTTGACTTTTAATAGCAGCCTCTTGACATTTCAGAGCTAGCAGCTGGAAGAGATCAGAGGGGAATATAGTATCATTGAACCATTAGCCTGTTCAGCCAGCTCTAATCCCACCCCTTCTCTCGCGACGTCACCCGCATCAAGTACGGATGGATTCGACGGTAAATCCTTCATTTGCGCTCTGAGCTGCAGGCTGCGCGCATCCAGTTCCACATGAGGCGCTTCGCCGCGACGCACATGAAACCGGACTGATACTGACTGTACACACAGAGTAGGAGCGGGGCCACTTTTTCTCCCCCACTCTGGTCGTTTCTCTGCTTTTGATCTATGTTTAATTCAAAGGAAAGTGGACATTTACTTTTCCTCAGAGCACACTGCCCATTGTCATTGGACACAAACCAGGTAAGACAACTTTCAATAAATCCTAACACAACAAAACCTCTTTTAAATCGCAGCTAATAAATTCAGACTAGGTAGGAAACGATCCCTAATTAAAATTTTTAAATGACTAAATATTTTGGGTCGAAATGAGACTTTTGTCCTCGCTGTGAGGAGGGCATTCAGGTCGGTCATTAGATGATGTGCGCACCCACCTTGTTCTCCTTCCAATTTATTTTGTGCCGCTGTGGCGCACAGTTCGCTGTTACAGACGCGTCTTTGTCCAGGGGTGCTCAGTCAAGCGTGTTCTCGCGCAGGCAGCCCCCTCATATTCTGCATCCAGTTTCACAATAGCGCAATTTGACGAGCAAAGTTCCCAGCAGGTCAAATCATTCAAAGCGCTTTAGCAAAAGCATGTGTGTGTGCAGCGACTGTTGCGTGCCTGATGGATGGAGTATCCATTACTTTTAGTAGGAAACTTGAGATTTTATTAACAGAATCTCAACTGAAATTAGTCAAACCTTGCTGTTAGCTTCTAAACCTCTCATTGGTTTGGTTGAACATTTTCATCAGGGTGCTGAGCTGGAGCATGAAATTCAAACATGTCAAGCATTTAAATTATTTTAAAAAGCAAACTGAAACAGGAGAGACGTCAGGTCCAATCACTACAGACTTACACTGGGTGGCTTGGCTCATAATCATATTCAGGTTATTAGCTGTGATCATGATGCTAATTAGACTGAAATAGCATGATGACATGATGAAAGGAGAAGCATGCTGATGACGGAGAGAGGGTCTCTGCAGACATAAGTCAGAGGGGGCACCACTAAGGTCAGTGGTCCTGTCCTGGGTTGGATTAGTTTAATGACTGCTAAGGAGAAGTTCATTAACACTGGTTGATGAAATTTAACTGTGTCAAATGTTTCACTGGGAAAAACAAGCTGTGCGTCCCTGCAGTCTGAATGTTTAACTCCGGCAGGCTGCTGCTGAAAGACGCTCCTGATAAGAATGCGAATTGGAGGATTGTGATCCTATCATCAAGAAGCAAAGAGGGCTGAACGTGTATACAGACTGCTGCTCGCTGATATTTGTGACATTTCCACAGCTTTGAGTGTAATAAGCAGTGTTAAGGATAAGAGTTGCTGTACATTTCTTTTTAAAATTAATTTCCTTTTATTCAGAAAGCCTCTGAAAATATATTCAGATCTTGCAGCACTGAGGAGGAAACCTTAACTAAGCTTGTTGTAAAATGTAATGAGAGGAGGTACTAACACTTAACTGACTCANTTAACTAAGCTTGTTGTAAAATGTAATGAAAGGAGGTCCTAACACTGCACATAACTGACTCGTGTCACCACAGTTCTGCAGTACTCTGGACTGTTGGAGGAAAAAAAACTGTCCTTCAGTAATTTCAACTTTCCTTTTATTTATCAAATAATATATTTCTAAATTTATATAGCTTTTGTTGGATCTGACAGAAACTCTGAATACATGAGAAGCACAAACCTTCATAAGCACACCGATTACAGCTGATTTGGTGCATTTAAATCATGAAAACGTCACGCTAGTAAATAATTTCCTTTTTAAATTAAAAGCAGCTGTTGTGCGAGACCAACTCCAAATCTGACTAACGCCACAAAGTCTCATTGATCAGAAACTGAACGTGTGACTCAGACAAATGCTGCAGGTCTGCCATGTCCTTTGGGCTAACTCTAATCACTGAAAATCCAATTTTAAACCATCACCAGCCTTCAGTTTACAGTCTGCTATGATGGATGCACAAGGTATTATTTTTATATTTTTCTTTCTTTCTTTTTTTGTTTTGTTTCAGTGGGAAAGCGATAATTGGATTTGGTATTTGACCTGTTTTGTAGATCTTCTCCTCCTGCCTGTGAAACACTGGTGTTAAATCTACATGCTGCAACCATATACTGCCTCGTGCCATGAAATACATGTTTTATAACATAGCTTGCATGCACTTTATGTGCCCATTCATATTTAATTCAGATCTATTTTTATTAATTAGATTTAAAAATCAGCCTAGAGTGACTTCACATACAGTATGGTGAGATTCATATGGAGGGATTTATTCTAGCATCATAGCTGAGAAAGAGAAAGGGAAACCATCTTTAATCAGACTAACTGCTGAAGAAATTTTCATTTGTTCCAAAGGGACACCATTACACACTGTCACAGCAGCTGCTGTGATCTGATGCATATCTTTGCTCTTTAAGTTTACAGCTGCAGATATTATCAGAGCTCTTTATCTGCAGTTGCCTGGAAAAAAAATCCACTTTGAAGCAGTTACAAGCCTCATCAAGAGATGTTCATATTCAGGTTCATATTGCATTTACATTTCTGGATCCCTGTTGTCCAATCAGAAATACAGAAACATCTATTTTCAGATTTTTCTGAATATGGCATTTTAAACAGTGAAAGCAGCGTTTGCGAATGCTGACAAAACTGTGAATCAAATTATTCTGCTGAAAGATTTGTAATCTGTTTTTATTTAGACCGCTTAATGATGCACTCAACTTACCAATTATCACACACATTTTCTTGATTTCACAATTAATTGCCGCACAATTAATACAGTTATATTACAATTAAAACATTGTAAAGATCCCTCAGTATTGTCACTTCCCATAAAGGATTATGTCCGAACTATATTGGGAGATCAGTACGTGTGCGCAAACAAAAAGAAAGTTACACCAGATCCAACATGTTAGTGCATGTGTTTCTTTATTTTTGTTCTGTGTCAGTTGTAGAAGAGGTGTGGCCAACAGAGGAAAAGTTATTCCCCCCAAACAAATGGATTAATACATCAGTGCAGGATTGTTTTAGTTTTATATATATATAAATATATATAAACAAGTTGTCATGTGGAGGATGGCTCACCAGCCTGTAAAGCAGCTGAGAAAAGCTGCAATAAAAGGACCACCTGCAGGATAACCGCCAGCTTGGTACACTAAAATAAAGGCAAATGTTTAGTAACTGGATTAAATGACATTAATGGTTACATAGCATAAAATTGAAAAAAAACGTTATTGTGTCATTTACATTTTTACAGAGTTAAGTGGCTCCACTAAACATTACATCACACAGGTGGGAAAAAAACACAAAAATTGAAACAAAAAAAGAAAAAAGTGAAAACTTCTGATGGATGGTTTCACTGATGAAACAAAATTGACTTGCCGTGAGATCAATGCACTTTTTTTGTCATCAGTGTGCAGCTAGGGCTGCTAGAATTCAAAAGCTAGCTAGCTGCTTCGTCCTGTGTTTTTAAAATATTCTCTAATGAGGTTCAGAAGAAAAGTTCAAAAAGATTTTCATAATGTAATTATACAGAAGAAGCTTCCGAAGTCCATGTAGAGGTCCTGCAGCCTTTTCCATCTGTTTTCTTGGAAAGAAATCCAGAGTTAATATGTAAGCAAGGCAAGTTTATTTGTATAGCACATTTCATGTACAAGACAATTCAAGGTACTTTATATAAAACATCAAAAGCATTACAGTGGGGTGCATGAAGCATTAAAAAAATAAATTAAAAACAAACTTGAATAAAAACGGAAAAAGCCTAAATGAAATAGATAAAATGCAAGAATGGACTACATCTCTCGGCTGGCCTGGGAACGCCTCGGGATCCCTCTGGATGAGCTGGCGAATGTGGCTGGGGAGAGGGAAGTCTGGATTTCCCTGCTTAGGCAGCTGCCCCGCGACCCGACTTCGGATACGTGGCAGAAAATGATTGGATGGATGGAAAATGCAAGAAATAAAAGTTCCCATGTGAGGAATTGAGTTGTTTATATGTTTGATTAAAGGCTACAAATAGAAACCTAGATTTAAAACTTTCAGCAGACCTGCTGTTTTCTGGGAGTTTGTTCCTCCAGGACAGAGAACCAGGGCGGGCAATTGATTGCTGTGGGCAGACCCCATTTATCAAATAAATTTCGACTTTAAAAGAGGACAAGTTCCAGATTAATAACTCAATATTTGATCCATGTTGAAGCAGAATAGGTATATAATACAATACTTTTCTTTTACTATTGGAAAATAAAAACACTTAAAATTGGATCCAGCAGATATCAGATGTAACAGGACAGATTTAACAAAAACTTTAAATTTATGAATAACAAAGTCAATTTAGTCATTTCAACTAATATGCAGATTTTAGAGTTAAATGACAGACTGTCTCAGGTCGAGATCAGTTCATCTAAACAGCAACATTATGTGAGAGACGTTCGGATCCATGGATCAAATTTTCAAAAAGTAACAAACGCTCAGCACAGTGCAGATGTTTCCATCAGGCTCAGGCCACTCAACAAACTTCCATATACTAACCAAAGAGGAACCGTGGTGGAATACTTCGTAAGCTACTAACCTGCACAAGTTTACATAAGTTTGCCTTAAAGAAAGGCAACTAGAAGACTCACAGAAGACTAGACTCCCAATGTTAAGAAGACCAACTTAACAGCAGAAATAAATATGTTTAAAGCCTGGTAAAAAACAAAAACAAACAAAAAAACAAAAACAGTTTTAGGATTATTAGGTCAAGTTTACCTTCATGACAACTGTGAGGGGGGTGAACGTTTTCTAATTATTACTGCATTACTGCATATTATTGCATTATTAGGGGTGTGTCAGGCATTGATTGACAGATTAACAGGCATCCAATATCCACGGCGAGAAGGGAGAGTGCCTACCTCCATTAGCTGATTAGCTACCGTTAGCTCTGGGTTAGCTCTTAGCTACAGGCAGCTTTCCAGGATGACGACACGCATGATGCTGCCAAGATGGTGACTTTGATTTAGTATTTAGAATTTAGATGATTTAGACCACTATATAAATAACTGTTAAAATTATAAATTAAAATGATTTTGAAAAGTATTTAAGTAAAGGATAATGCCTGATGAGGTGTCCATTATCAGAAACTAATGGACGATGCGGAGGCGTGAACCGTCCGACGCGAAGTGGAGGACGGAGGACGGTTTCCGCTCTAACACACAACCTGCAGCTCGGTCGGTCAGCTGTTGTATTAGACCTGATCAGTGGATTGCTTAACGTTATGTTATGTGACACAAAGAATCATTTCAGAGGGCGGGTACAGCTCTTACAGCTTGTGTGTGTCCAGAAGATAATGCGACATTTTGTTTCAAACAGTCAAAGTTCACAGATAGTTTCCTAAATTGTTTTTATTGCAAAAAATATTATCCACCATTCACTCTGATTATTAAAATGTGTATCAAGCAATTACGTCTATCCTAAATCATTTTTATAATGTTATCCACCATTCACTCCGTATGAAGTATGTAAGTAAGGTAATCAAAACAGAAAGTCAGGCGACGTTGAAATTAAATGTAACATTGCCGTTGATCATGACATTTCATAAAGATACTGGCATGTCCATGGTGGCGTTTAAAGGATGGAGATTTAACTTTTGTGGAGCCTGACCACTGCTGGTTGGGACATTGTGGGACCATTCTCGTCTCTCCTGGACTGACGGAGTCCAATAAGCCTGCACCTGCTTTCACTGCAGACACACACAATTAGCACATACATAACCTGGTGTGACTGCAGCCTGGAGTCTGAGTTTCTGTTGCCATGGTCACAACTACCATTTAGTCAGCGCAATAATTTACAACAATAAGTCTATTTGACCGGAACTTCTTTCATAGGTGTCCATTATCACTTTTTAAAGGACACCATCTAGCCAATCAGAATCAAGTATTCACCCAGATCATTGGAATAGATTATAATGAAAAGGCTGGATGAGAGGTCTTAACCTGTGAATGATCAGAGCTTGCTCACTGGGGCCTGCCGAAAGCGCTGAGTCTGGATTTGACACTGATGACCTGAGGGATCTGGTTGGTTCAGAACCAGAAGATCTTGATTGTATTTTGGTCCGAAACCATTCAGTGCTTTGTAAACTAACAGCAGGATTTTGAAGTCAATTCTTTGACAGACAGGAAGCCAATGTAAAGATCTTCCAGTCTGATAGACTTCTTAGGGAAACCTATGAGGACAGCATTCCAGTAGTCTCGTCTACTGAAGATAAATGCATGCATTCTAAATCCTGCTGAGTCATCGGCTCTCTTTAATCCTCGATATGTTCTTAAGTGATAACAGGCTGACTTCATAACTGACATAATGTGACTGCTAAAATTCAGGTCTGAGACCAGGACAAGATTTCTAGCTTGGTTATTAGTTTTGATCTTAGCTGTTTAAAGCCGAGTACTTACTTTAAATCTTTCTTCCTTGGCTCCAAAAGCTATTATTTCAGTTTTGTCATTATTTAACTGAAGGTNTTTCAGTTTTGTCTTTATTTAACTGAAGGTAATTCTGGCACATCCGATCTTTAATTTGATTGATGCAGTTGATCAGAATTTGGGTTGGACTGTAATCTTATGGTGAAATGGTTATGTATGGTTATGGTTATGGCTAGGTTGTCCATTTTATATAACTTGGATGTCAGCTGGTTATGCAAGAAACACAGAAATTTAGGTCATCTGAGCTATAGCTGTTATTTGTTTTATGGTCACCTGGGGCTTCATTTATCAAGCTTACGTAGCTACAAATACTGGCATACGCCTAAATATAGTCAACTTTGGGATTTATGAAAACCAAAATTGATGGGAAAATATTCCTACCTCCACGCAAAGTCTGACCCAGGTGTAGGCACAGAATCTAGCAAAACGGGAAATGGGAAACGGCANGTAGGCACAGAATCTAGCAAAACGGGAAACGGCAACACCAACGGCAGAGAATAAAATCAAGGAAACGCTGTGAAATGTGAGACATTTGTGCACAATCCACTATTACCTTTCATACCACATGCTAGATATTAAAGCTCTTTGCAGAAATAAATAAAGATGCACATTTGATATTCATTCTCTTAAGAGTGCACACTCAGGCGAAAAACAATAGAAATGTCAGGAAAAAAGAAGATGATATTAATAAGACCCCCACTAAACCCCCACTAACCCCTCCACTAAAATATGTTCTGTCATTGTGAAACAAAACATCCATGTTATAAAATCCATCCAGCTAAATAAAGTGGACAGTCTGCTGCCAGCATGTCAGAAAGTCATTCAGCAGAGCGGCACACAGACTGGAGGCTGGAGAAGTGATGCAACGCAAATGAAACACACAAGAAGTGGATTTTCTTATATTTATTTATTCTTACACAATGCTTTTTTATTGTTGTCCCAATTTCTGTCCAGATGGTCTTTATTTCCCGCAGCTCCTTGGCCACCTTGTTAATAGCGATGATTTTATCCCTCTGCACCGCCCACC
>CM047985.1:5345218-5360379 GCA_026261665.1 Melanotaenia duboulayi
CAGTACTGTCATTTAGCAGATGCTTTTCTGTGGCGCTGCTCTGTGTGACGCTGTGGGATTCGTACTTTGGTCTCCCGCAAGACAGACGGATGCTCTACCGACTGAGATATCTCGCTGCATATTCTAATTACCTCTGGCATGTCTTATGTTCTCATACTGCAGTGACAGCATTTGTCACCTGCTGCCACGTGTGCCCGCTTTAGAACTGATTCTGATTTAAAAAGGAAACAGGTGTAGGACGTGCGTGTGCAGCATTTCCTTTTTGCGCCACAAACGCCACCTGTAGTTTGCTTTGCTACGCACAGTTTGATAAATAAGGCCCCAGATATCTAAATCACCAGATTTAGATGTTCATAACAGATGTTCTAATAGTTAAAAGCTGCTAAAGTCAAAATTTGCAGCTTAGAGGGAAATCCTTTGCAAAATACATTATGCATTTGTATTCACAACACACCTCAAGCTTGTAAGAAAATCAATGAGAACTTTCAATAGTTTCTTTCCAAAACATGTTCATCCTCTTCCCGACTTGTCACATACTGATGCTTAGTTAGGAGCACTCTACAGCTGCTTATTCCTTCTGCAGTGATAAGCGTTATTGTTGCAGGGTCATTAACAAATAAAACAAGCCAGGAGAGGACGAGATTTGAAGAGAAACTCAATCTTGATCTGATGAAATAACATAAAGAATGAGATCAGAAACTTTCAGACGGATGAAGCTGATTGTGAAGAAGGTAAGGTCTGCCACTGAGGACATCCAGGAAAACAGATGGATGTCTACCAGCTTAAACAAGACCCAAATCAGTTTCTTTTAGCCTCACAAGCAGCAAAGAAGAGGATTCTAAACAGACCACAAACTGGGAATCATAGGATTTATTTGAAAATCCCCTGAAAATCCCAACCTACCACACCAAAAAAGAGCACCTTCAAATTCTCTTCAAAGGATTATCCTCCTACTTACTCTGCAGACAAATTTAATACCAGAATTGGTTTATTTAGATTTTCACATTAATTAAAGCACGACACAAGAAAATCCTACACCCTCTGCAAATTCCCCAGACGTAGGTGAGAATGATTCTCAATACTCTGGATGTTGGTTTAAATCCACATTCAGTTTTCTGACAAAGACAAAAACATGATGAAATTTTTGTCAAGGTAGCAGAAAAACAGGGGGTGTCATTGTGATTTGGGGCAAAAACCAAGTCAGTAACACCGACTTTTACCAACACGTGACATAATACAAGTGAATCTCTCAAAATAAACCAAAAGAGACGGTATCAGAGGTTAAAGAAAATAGTTGGAGTTGGGAAAAATAACTGGATTTTCTGTACAATAAAGCCCCCCACATTCCATCTATTCATAATGCACCCAAAGTTACATACATTTATTGAGGACCCTGCAGGTAGACTGACTCAATATTAACATATGCTGAACTTTTCATGAAACCAGTTTTGTCATCACTACCTGCCTGCATGCATGTAGCATAACATTAATGTGTCAAACAAGATTGAGAAGCTGGAAAACATAGTCACAGAGACAATAGTTGAATTCCACCAGAAAAGGATTTTAGCTTTAAATCTAACTTGTAAGGATGACATAATCTAGGAGTGTTGAATTTAATATTTTATACAATGCATTGTGATGCAGACGTTGATGATTTCTGCATCAATGCAGCAAACAAAACAATCAATCAAAGAAATGTACTGAATATATTCTGCCACTGCTTCCATGTGTGATGTAATCTAGCCTGCGGCAAAAGCTTGGCACATCCAAGGCTAAATCTGTTTTGAAACCTTCACTTAGGAAAACTGTAAAACTAAGCAAATATATAGAAAATACCTCAGTATCGTATTGGAAATACATTCATTGTCTCAGGGAAATAAGGTAAGATTACACATGGAAATGTATAAAAATCAATAAGTTAGCTTAATGTATGTTAACGTATTTATGTAATCTTGTTGGACCTGACCGAAGGGGACAAAAAAAAGGAGAATAATGAAGAGAAGTAAAATGAAATTAAAAAAAAGGAATAGGAAACAAGATAAACAAGAGAGACGCGAAGACCTTCAGTCCAAGCTAACACCTGACAACCAACTGCTACACCTGTACAGGAACACAACAAGGAATTTCCTACAGCTTTTACAGGTGGACTAAGCTGACAATCATCAGCAGTTCCTAAAAAATAACCAAGACAGCATACAAAGTACTCTGTGTGCATGCAAATCATTGTTGTTATCATCTGCCAAATATGAAAAATAACAGACATTTACTTTGGGTATGTCTTTTTAGACTTTTTTTCTGAAAATTTGGCTGGAGCTTAAAGGGTTAAATATGTTTGACTCCCTAAATAAGGCTAAAAAGCAGATACTCTGGTGTTTTGAAGGTCAGTGTCTCTCATAAAGACATTTTAAAGGTACAGTGTGTAAGAATTACTGACATCTAGTGGTCAAGATGGGCATTAAAATGACCTCAAATTCCAAGCACAGTTGTTAATGGACGGTGGCCATCAGTGGCCAAAATTCTTCTAAACATGTTTAGATGTGTGAGTGGATCCAGTGGCCTCAGCTGCAGCGATGACTGCACTACAGGAAACTACTTCAATATTGTGTTGATGTGTAGTGTTTTCTTTTAACTACCTTACAAGGTTATCACAATCAGTGCTCTAGCACTTGTCAAACTAAGCTGGTGCTGCAGTTTTAAAGCTCAGAGGTGTTCACTTTACACACATGCTTGTTTGTCCACTCAGAGACACCGTAATAAAAATTACGTTAAAATATGGCAGCTGCTACATATGCTGACCCACGGCAAGTAGATATAAACGACTCATTTTAAGGTTTATTTTAGTAAAGTGATTAGATACCAACAGAAAAAAAGGTTTTTTAGTAATAAGTTTTTCTCACATTGACCTCTGATTTTGTTACATGCTGCAACTTTAAGTTGGATCTGTAGAAAGTGGTTTGGGGTCATCCCAGTCACCTACAATAAATACTATGCTACAGAGCTTGGCTAGAGTTAGGAAAACATTCTGGTCAGGTGTTCAGATACAGAATATATTACCTTTTATTGAAAAACAAACAAACAGACCAAAAGAAAATTGAAAAAAAACTTTCCTTGCTGCGGCTGCTACGTTACTGAGAAACCCTGTACATTAAAAAGTAACACTTTGCATTAAACACCAAATTCAACAGACCCCTGAGCAAGCTTTGATATCTTGAATTGGAAGTGACTTAATTTTTCAGACTGTCAGCAAACTTAATCTGGAAAATGGTTCTCAGCATTTTTTTCTTTTCTTTAGACAAAATAAGAATCAACATGTTTTTAATAAATGGCTGAGGCAACAGTTAATAATAAAGTAACAACAGAGAAATTGTTACAAAATTCATAACAATATTGGGATACCAAGCTCCTACTGTGGCATTACATACCCAAACCAAGTAATAGAGATGGCTCAGATGGTTTATTTCCATAATTATTAATATTTTCATTATAGTTTCTAAGACTGAATGGTGAAGCAGGTAGTTTAAGCAGGTAGGTTTTAGCAGGAAACCATTATAGTGAAAGTGAGCTCAAGGCATTGGGGACTTCTCATTGCTCTTACTTTATTTGAAGACTGTTGAGCCACAATGCTTGCTGGAGAGCTGTGATCACTGCTAAATGGAGTAGTAGAAAAGGAATGTTTAATCTCAAACAGAGATCCTTGAAGTGTAATGATTTTAATCACTACACTGAATTTTTGTGCTTTGACTTGCACATTTTTTCATAAGATTGTTTTTTTATTGTCCTTACTTCAACATATAAATCTGCTACTGACACACAAAAACATGTCATATCGTCATTGGACTTAATTGCTCCCACTTCTGGAACTGTGCGTTATTTTTAAAGCAAAGTAATATATGAAGAGCTCAGATGATTTTAATATAAGATTTAATAAATGAAACCCGTGCTGTTTCTGATCAGTTATGCAGAGCCATGCGCACAAAATGAAAACAGTGGGCCATTTCATACACATGCTGCAAAAACCAAGTAGTACTCACAGTTGTAGCTGTGCTGCACGACATTTTTATATTAAGACAAGGCATGACAACATGTGAAACATCAGTGCTGTCACTTCTGTTTACAGTCACCACGAGCAAATGTTTCCCCAGAAAGTACTTAAATAAAAGCCCTGTTGACTGCCTGTCCAGCATCAAGTAAATATTTATAGGGTTTATAGCAGGGAAGGAGCAGGAAATTGATGATATGACATGATATTTACTCCTGAATCTTAGGACACTTCCTACAAAGTAATACCCACTTCCATGGATAGTAAGGTTCATGTGGAGCAGAGTAAACGCTCATTTGCACTCTGGTTTGAACCAAATATGAAAACTCTGGTCTGCTTGAAAACTTGAGGGTCTCTGTTCAAGATTCAAAATTCAAGATTAATAAACTTTATTGCCATGCCACGCTTTCACGTGAAGTGGTACAAAATTGTGTGCTGTGGTTCGGATACTGCAGACAATTAGAACAGAATAAAAATGACAGGATAACGAAGATAATAAATAAAATAATTACTAATAAGAGTGTAATTAAGTATAAACACAGTATTTGAAGCATTAATGTGCCTGTGTGAATTGTAGCATGGTATTCTCCATGTCTGGGGATAGAATTAGCTTATTCCACAATCAGAAAATTAATCAGTCAGTTTGAAACTTTCTGCATCAAAATGTTGAATTTATGCATTGGTCATATTAACAATATCGATCATATAAAAAAATGACAGAATAATAAAAACTCTGCCATCCATCTTCTCAGTATTTTCATTGTTTTCACATTAAATCATCTCATTTTCTTTCATTTTCCAGGTTTAAAATGAACGAAGCTCTTGAGAACAACTTGACTCAACTGTATGACAACTGGACGTTTTACAACTCCTCCGTGGAGTACGTCGTACCCAAGAACAACATCACCTATGTTGGATTTTACCTGCATCAGTCGTCCACCGCAGCCATTTTCATCGTGTCCTACCTGCTGATCTTTCTGGTGTGCATGGTGGGAAATGGGGTGGTGTGCTTCATCGTGCTGAGGAGCAAAAACATGTGGACCGTTACCAATTTGTTCATCCTAAACCTGGCTGTCAGTGACCTCCTGGTCGGGATTTTCTGTATGCCCACAACACTTCTGGACAACATAATTACAGGTGAGCCGACAGGTGAATCTGAAACTCTGACTGAGCTGTTTGATTGTTGCCTGAGCCAAAACTTGGAAATGTTTAACCAAGTTGGCAGAGTAGTTGTGATGACAGAACTAAACTACTTTCTCCAGATTTAAATATGTCAACAGCTATGTTTAGTTTACGTCACATTATGCAACAAAATGCCATAAAACTATTTTGTTTTTTTTTGTTTGTTTGTTTGTTTGTTTTTAGATTTTAGGTCAATGTAAACAATTCAGGCTACGTATTACTGTAAAATACTGTATATAAAACGATAAATGCGAGTTAGTCCATTACTATTTGTGGGTAAGCTGGAGCCTATCCCAGCATTTCTAGGAGGTGAGAGGCAGGTACACCCTGGACAGGTCACTAGTCCATCGCAGGGCCAACACAGAAAGGGACAAACACTTATATAGCACTTTAATCCAAAGCGCTTTACATGTCACATTCACCCATTCACACACTGATGGCGGAAGCTGCCATGCAAGGTGCTCAACCACAACCCATCAGAAGCAATTAGGTGTTCGGTGTCTTGCTCGGGGACACCTCGACATGAGCTCACTCTCACTCCTAGGTTGAATTTAGAGTGAATTAACCTAACATGCATGTCTTTGGATGGTGGGAGGAAGTCGGACTACCCGGAGAGAACCCACACATACATGGGGAGAACATGCAAACTACACACAGAAAGGCCACTGTCCCCCAGGTTCGAACCCACCCCGAAGCTCGAACCAGCGACCTTCTTGCTGTGAGGCTGCGGTGCTAACCACCTCACCACCGTGCAGCCATATTTCCTGGAAAATCTAAAAGCAGTATTGTGAAAAGTGGCCTGTACTTGATCAAGATTGCTGGAATAGTTGAACATTGTTGCAGAAATATACACAGTTGAATAAATATACTTGACAAGTAGGAAAAATAGACATTATATGTCACCAAAGAAAAGAAAAAAAGGCATGGATTTAAATCCTCTGCTCAGTATCTGTGGTGCTTACTGCAAGCAGGATGAACTGCAAAGACCGGATTGATCAGGGTGTAAAGTACAGATTTTCCTCAGTAGTGGGATTGTATTTCAAATGGCTAAAAAAGTCATCAGAGCATACTGTGTTGTATTTTATTCTAATGTAAAGGAGGAACTTCATTCCAGTCCAGTATTGCAATTATAATATTTAATACATAGATAATGTAGAAACACCTGCTGCACAGAGAATTATTTTCAAACCATGTTTTTTTTTTTTATGTCTTAAAATGGATAATTTGCAGTGTTGCATGCATATCCTCTGAGTGCAGATTATGTTCCAATGAGGCTAATCTTTCTAAGCAGTCCAGTGGTTCCAGGCTCAGCCAGGTTTCCCTGGCTTTAGCAGCAACTTTTCCCAGAGACTGACGTATGGAGGGAAAGGACTCTTGGCTGTTTAGTATTTGCAAAATGTTTTCCTTCTTCTTGTTATAGCAACATTTTCGGATTAACACAGTTAATAACCACCCCAGCTCCATGCACTGTTGATGGTTCTTAACTGTGAGAGATATTAAGATATCTGATTACCATTAAGCTAAACTCTGAAGTTGAGGTTTAGTACAACAGCCTGCATAAATTCCTCTAACGAGGGATTATCATCATTTCTGAACGGTTTATTTAGCTCAGAGATGAAAGAAGCAGCTAAGGTTGTCAGGTAAATGACCTAATCCTGAAAATCAACAGATCTGCTTGTTTGTGACTTCATGCTAATCTCTGCCGTTCTTGGTAAACCTCTTTGATCATGACTGATAGGAGCTGGCTGTGCCTGTGTTTGTAGTGCTGCATTAGCTCACCTGCAGAACTGACCACCTGCAGGGTCCATGCTTTCTGGATTGCAACCACATGGTAATTTGCTCACCATTGTAAATCTGGCCCCAGCAGCCCTGTTTGGCAAGTCTTCAGAGCACCGTCTGAATCTGGGTTACTGGATATTCTCAGTTTCCTAAGCTTGGTGTTTGTGTTTGTTTATGAACTTTGAACTGTGACCACAAACCATCTGCATAAATCTCTCGACACCCTCCTGTTTTCTCATTGACATTCTCCTCTACCTTATTTCTTTTCTTCTAGTCAGTTTGAATCTGTTCGCCGTCCTGTCACTAACACATTTTTTACTTTTAGTCACTTTGATTTAATTTCTCTCCTCATTCAGCTGCACTTTGTTCAGGAAGTAGCATGTCAATGACCCCACGCTAAAGTTAGCACACAGAGAATCGATAAGCCGATTCTAGGCTCTCTTGAGACCCAGGTAGAAGTTTCACAGTAGCCCCTCCAACAAGTGTTTATTGACCTTTTATTATGATACTGTATACTTAAAACGATGGTAATATGATAACATTATCTTTAAAGATGTTGTTGCAGCATGAAATTGTTCAGTTACAACTATTGAATGTTCTACTGAAGTCTTCATTATTTACTGTTGTCATTTAATTAAACAGGGAAAAAATATTTAATGTAGTTTAAATACAGCTGTGGTTCTCAAACTTTTCAAGCCACAATCCCCAAGATAACATACGTTGTTGTTTGCGACCCCCCCCCCACGCAATGACTTAGTGATTAAATGTGCCATGTATCAGATGGGTCATCTTGCAGCATCCTCTAAATGTAAGGCTGGAAAACTGTCAGAGTCTTCATCAATAAGGAGAATAAAGTAGATTTTGGTTCATCACTATGAAAAGGCACCTCTTCCCAAAATCAGCTTCTCTCATGTAAATAATGTAAAATTTCAGATTTTTAATATGGCATGTGTAACTTTGTTGTTTATGGTTTGTTTTATTTATTGGTTTTATTTGATTTTAATCTGTTTATTCTTTTAATAATTGTTTGTTGTTTTTAAACTGTTTTAAAAAACAATGAATAATTATTTCATTTTATTATTTAGTTCCCTGTTGATTCTTGTATTTTCTGGGTTGCTTGTGTACAGCACTTTGTTTCAGTGGTAGTTGTTTTAAAAGGCTTTATAAATAAAGCTGAGTTTAGTTATGCATCAATGTTTTCAAAAATTAAGGCTCAAATTTCAAAGATTTATCTTTACATTAGTGTTTTTTTTTTTTTTTTGACAGCCCTGCTAAAAATCCCAAACTTATTTTATAAATGTAGGCTATATATTTTTTTTCACAATTATCTGGCAACCCCTGAAATCATCTTGCGACTCCCATGGGGGTCCCAACCCCCAATTTGAGAACCACTGCAATACAGAAGATTTAACCACATACTAAAACTTGTGTTGATTCTTTAGGATTACATTTACATCTAATAAAATACATAAAATCCCTTGGCTATAAATTCCTTGGCTTAACNAATACATAAAATCCCTTGGCTATAAATTCTTTGGCTTAAGACATAAAAGCTTTACAGTTGAACTGAACTCAGCTTTAACTTAATATTGTCCAAGTTATCTGTTTTTATTTTCAGCCGCGTGACACCCAGCTCCTCTACAGGAGGACAGACTGAGCTGCTCTGAGCTAAATTAGCTTGCGTATAATCTGCAGTACCACTGTCTTGGTCTCATTTAGGCTCTTCCTGTTTTGTCATCTTCCTTTTCTCACTGCTGGATAGAAAACTTCTGTTCAGTTTGATAAATCTGCTCTCACCTGTTTGTTTACATAAGATGCTCCATTATTCTGGTAAGACCTAGAGGTGGATGGGGGCCCTTTAGGGACATCTGCACTGGTTGACCACTGTCATTGCAAACTCTCCACATTGTCACTCTGTCTTGAGTTAAAGTTGGCTGGGAAATGCTTGGGGCCTCCATCTAGTTCGAGGCCCCAAGCATTTGCCTGACATGCCTGTTGGCAAGCAGCGCCTCTGGATGCATGATCATGGAGTAATGTTCATGGGAAAAGTAGTGAAAGCTCTCCCAAGACCAGTAACCAAAATGATTAGCTTCATTCATCACCCGCCAAACTGACCAGTGAGTTATATTTATACCTGACAAATTGAATTGAATTTAATCATACATTATATATAAAATGGACATGGCTTTTGGGGTTTAAAATATTGAAGCAAATACAGAAAAACCTATAAAACTCTCTTGGAAAATTTCCCCTATACGATCTGATTTCTACACCTTTTAATTATTGAATGTGTTAAAGTTTTTTTCAACACATCACTCTGCAGGGTGTTTAAGCTCGTGACTGACATTGTGTTCTCTGGTTCTCAGTCAGAGCCACTTGCCTTGATGCAGCTGATATTTTATTTATTTATTTATTTTAAATTCCACCTCTCTAAGTAAATCTTAAAAGCTTAAGCTGATATTTTTTCAGTGGAGTAACAGGAGCAGGAGCTGAACGAGTTAGTATTGATGAGATGGGAAATCCTGCAAACACCAGGACGTTTACACTTTGTGCTACTTTGACTTGACAGCTGGCTCCTGATGACACAAACCTCACATGATATCTAAAGGGAGGCAGAGGACTTCAGATTCTTCATGCCTGCACAAGCTGCTGGGCAATTTTTACTATTTCTCTTTGAAAACTAAGAGAAAAGCTTGATCAGGTATTGTACTAATTACACATTATTACATTTTTAGTTTATTATAATCCAGACTTTCAAATAGACAACAGCTTTAATATTAAAAGAAAATGCTATATCTTCTCTCCATCCTTTTTGTTGTGACGTTTATTTTGATCTAAATCATTGTGGAGTGCAGCTGAAGGAAACAGATAATAAAAGAAAAACCCGGAAAGCATGTTCTGACATAAACCAACCAAACCTCATATAAATGAAAAAAGACTTTTACACAGTGACTGTGGAATAAATAAACCAGCTTATTCATGCACTGTGATTAATTTCAAAGGGAGACACTTAATTTACCCACTGGTGTCAATAAATGTGTCTAAACAACAACAAAACAGTCCACCTACAGTGTCTGAACAATAACATGTATAAGGCATCAGAAACAAACAAAACAGAAGAGTCATTACTGTCAGAATTAGGATTATGTCAAACGCTGACATAGTTAGAGGGAATCCAGCTGGCTGGAGCGCTTTGTTTGTTTAAATCCCTGCTGTCATGATATAATCCTGAAATATGCAGAACAGCTTGCAGCTACCAGAAGTAAACAGAACAACATCTGATTAGCTTTGCAGCAGATTAATGCATTTTAAGGGAATATTTTAGAGTCATGGGAGCAAAATCTGCTGCACTGGGAGGCAAATTTACTGGAGAGTTAAGTGCAAGCTTGTAAAAATGAAAATGAGGAGGTGGAAAATTTGTTAATACCAAACTTTTAACAATTAACCCCCCTCCTGCTGAGCTGAAATAATTATTTATTCAGTAAAGAAGCCTGAGTAAAGCTTACTCCACGGTGTGGCTTATGAGACAACTTCAAAGAAATTCTTCAAGTGAATTGTGTTGCGTAGGAGGCTGAGTCCAAATACAAACAATAGCTTTTTCTTTTTTTATTTCCGAACATTTCAGTTCTGCTACTGTAATAGAAGTAGGAAAATTTAAATCTATATACACTTTTGGTGCCTTTGCAGATTTTCTTGAGTGTCATGGGAGTGGACCCAAATGCAAGACAGAAGCGATGGTCTCTAAGGATGTTAATTAATCAAACTGAGCCGTGAATAAAGGAAAACAACAGCGAATCTGCTGGGAAAACCACTAGCAACATGGAAGAGAAACATGAAATTATTCACCTGAAAATCTGGGCCCTTGTTTGGAATAGATTTGTGCTTTTTTAGTGTGTAGGAGCCTTTTTATGCTTAAAATATACTTACACTAAATGTGCATAAGACAGAATTTAGTATAAGAGCAGGGAAGCTGAAGGCATCGCTGGTATCACAGTTCCAGAATAATAATAATGATGGCTTTGTTAGCTTTCTTTTCTTTGAACAGAGCGCTCCATCATGAGTTCATCTCAGTGGGTTAAAAGAAAGATCCTGTTGGATTTCTGCTGTGATTTGGGATCTGTGTGGCAGTGTTAGACTAAAAGTGCAAAAGCTATTCTGATGCATGTCCAACTGGGGCTTTTTTGTGACTGACGTGAAGTGGGAGACAAATTGAGAGTTTCAAAGCAGGGTTATACCATCACTCATCTGAGTCCCAAAGCTTTTCTGTTCTCTGAAATCAGATGAGATCTGCTACACCGGCAGTTTGTGTCCAAAGGTTCTGTTGCGTTCTGTTGTGTTTCGTTTTCTGTTTTTACACCTCATCTATGTCCCGTAACACAATTCTTATTATTAAACCAAGCCATTTCTTTTTTATTGTTTTCTGATTGAAATATTTCCTCTTAGCCTGAATCCTTCCATGAGTGTAAAATATGTCGTGTTGCCTGATGCATGAAATGCAGCACTTAAATAGATAACAGGACTTAAATGGCTGAATTAAAAGTAATGTAATAAGCAGTAATAATTTCCTCTTCTTTGTTTTCCTCCTCTCTTTCACAGTCCCTCTAATTCATAGGATTAATGGATGCAAATTACCATAATCGAGTGCATTCATGATGGTTTGGAACAAGTGGGATTTATCAAAAGTTCATATTTATTAATGTGTGTTTGACTGGTCAATGCAAAAAAACCCATGATCACATAAAACATCTACAAGCAGCACTCATGTTGTTTGTGCTTTACGTATGTTTCCTCAGTTGCTAGATTCCCGAGCATCCTGTCCCAAAGTGGCGCTAACACACTGGTTCATGCTTTTGTTACAAACAAGTTGGAGTACAGCAGTGAGATCTGGGCTTGGAGTCCTTTAATTCCCAGAACATCTTTCAGATGATCCAGAACGCTGCAACCGGAGTACTGATCTGTTGAGAGAGACCACATTTCTCCAGTTTTAGCCTCTACACTCTGCATCCATGTAAGGTTTAGAAATCTCATCACACACAAAGACCTAACAGTAAAAACCGGGTTTACCTCGCTGTGTTTATCCTGTTTTTCAAGCTTCTTGTCTTTCAAAAGGTACTATTTACAAAGAATTTACACCTTTAATATAAAACAGTGTAGGAGGGAGAAATCTGACTAAAAAAATTATGATTTACCCAAATATGAGTAGTCTATTCAGACAAAAGGGGACACTTGCATGAATCCATGCAGCTGCTTGCAGTGCAGATAAAAAGCAGTAATAGTGCCTGAAAGGAGTTCATGGTTTCTGTGTCATGTCGGATCCATATAGCTTTATTTTACAAACAGCAGTCCCTGAAATCCCTGCAGATCCTTTCTCGTTTCTTTATATTCCATTTTGTATTCATTCGTGACTCCTTTGACAAATAGACCACAAGACTAATTAACATGATCTGCAATATAAAAACACACTCATTAAAACAGAAAAGGATTTGTAGTGCTGCAGTCAGCTATTGATCACGAGCCATTTTCTGCACAAAACTGAGCCACGAGATTTCAATCAAATGCTTTTTTAAAGTAATTTTTGTCCTGACTGTAATTTGGGTAACCAGGATGTGAGTTACAGACACATTAGGCTAAACTTTCTGGGGATCATGAATTATTCACAGTATCTTATCAGGAGAGTCCAGAAAACACACTGAGTGTTTACATTTTCTGAGACGGAGCTGCTGCAGGGCGTGACTGTTTGCATCATGTATCCTGGCAGTGGTCATGTGCCAACAGAGCTGTCATTTAAAAAGAGTTGCACTATTATTAGTCAAAACCCCAGTACAGCCAAAAGACATTGAAGTAACAAAGCCCTGAAAATAAGAATGAAACATCAATGATTAATACATCTAATTATCTTTTCACAGAATAATTCATTATGCTTTGGCATGACTGAAGTCCAAAGATAAATAAAATATGAAGGCGTGTCCACGCTGCAGACCTCGTTTTACCCAGCAGGCTGATGCACACACAGTCAAATGACATGTTGGGTCAGAAGTGGGAAGACACACACATTCTGCAAAGCTCCAAAAATGTTGTGACCTTGACTTCTTTCCAGTATTTCAACAAACACTGTTGACATGTCTTTATGATGTTTATGATGTAAATACATTCATATGAAGATCAGTGCATATGAAAAATGGTCAGAATATAAATGTCCACCTACATGCAAGAATAAGGACATAGTTACATTTCCATGGATGCTTTCTAGGCTCCATGAAACTCTTCTTGTTGCTTCTGCTTTTCCTCTCTGACACTCTGGACATAGCTGGTAGTGTTTATTTTACACATACATTTTACTTAAATTACAGTTTGCAGCAAAATACTGAAAGTTACTTGGCAGCAATGGTTTAATTAGCTTTGTGTGAGCTGATCTGTCAACAACAAAAGTAAAATAATAAAAATAATTCATTTATAAAGTTGCACATTTCAACTTTTTAATGACTAATACAGTATATGCTGAGTACTTTGATGTGAAGCTATTTTCTCTTCATATCCACATTTGACTGAATGAACGTGCATCATTATGCATCTGAACACGGTTAAAATGTTTTTTTTTCTGACCCTGGCAGTGGCCAACTCAGAAACTGTCACAGAAAGCAGAAAAGCATCAGTGTGAAGTGAAGTGTAGTCCATGTTTACTCTGTTTCCGTCGTGTCATGGGATTTCAGTGATGCTCACTGTGAGGAAATATGAAATATTTTAATAAAATCTATAAATTATTAAACTTCAGGGACAAAATTTCCTGAGGCCTTAAGGAAACGTCTGTGACATGCTTTTGAGTTAAGTTGAGTTGATTTGAATTAAGTTTGGGAAAAAAAAGCTGAATTGAACTGAGTTGAGATGTTTTTGTTTTCTTTGTTTATTGAAAAACATAAAAAAACAAAAATTTAATATAAAAAATGTTATTCCTCTTCAGCATCCTCTGAAAGTCTGACCAGGACGGATCCTTCGATAGGCGTACAGCCAGGAAATGAAATAACGCCACACGGTTCAGCGGCTGCGCGTTAATGGAGCGTAGATGTGTATTCTGATTCATCTCCACCTGAGATGAAAACCAACAGCAGTTGTGTCATCAGGGAATATGATTATGGTTTTGGATGAGGGAACAGGTGTCCAGTCATTAATGAGGATGTGTGAGGGCCTAGTTTAAGATGCTGGTAGTGATTTATCAAAAAGTCCTTGATCTAGGTGCAGGTACTCAGGGCTGCCTCTTAAGAAACTGTTCCCAGGTACAGCTTGAGAGTGCACACAGTAAATAGCTTGAGAGCTCAGAGCACACACTGAGATGATAGAAAAATACTTCACAGGCAATTGTACTTTTTGGACACCTCCATCTTCTCTTGGTTTCACTTGGTCCAGCTGGTAAGCTACTAATCCCTCTTATAGCTACCGTCTCGTTATGAGCTGTGTTTAGAAAGTAAAGGCTGCTGGCTCGTTAATAACACCTCTAGAGCCTGGAATTTCTCCGTCACATATTAGCGCCATAAACATTGAACTTCGCTGTCAGTTATATTTTTTTGTAAAGCTTTTTAGCTGCAAACATGAAGAATTGTTGCTTAAAAGGCCAGTATTTTCCCAGTAGTGTTTTGATAAAGCTAAAAGTGAAATTGGAGCAGAAATTCCCAGAGCTTAAAGTACTCCCTCTTTCCACCTCAGCACCATCAGTTAATGAAAGTGCTGCTTGGTCATTTAATATCTACAAATGTCGCACCCTTTCATTTGCTCTTTTTGTACTAGGCTTACTACTGTTCCATCTTGGTTCTGGTTTTTAACATTACTGGGGTAGCCCAGAAAGAAAGGTCTGATACTACTTTGTTATTTTTAATATTTAGAGTGCTGTGTGTGTTATACACTGAATTTGTATTAGAAGCAGTTTAACGTAGTCCTGCAGGTTTTAGAAGTTTACCTTCTCCAACACATCATTTTTAAATCAAATTGATCCAACAGCATAACAAGTTGCCATTTTTTTCCCAGATAATTTTATTATGTCCTGCTGTAACGTCTTTATCAAACATTTGAATAGTTTACAAGTGGAAAGATGCCATTTTTATTGTTACAGTAAATCACAGAATATTAATGTTGTACCTGCATATTTAAATGCTATGAAGCAATAGTCCTC
>CM047985.1:5366503-5376839 GCA_026261665.1 Melanotaenia duboulayi
TATATATAAACTTTTTTTAAAGCCATATATTAAAGGAATTTGTTAAACACTCTAGTTATATAGTATCTAGTATCTAGATAGTAGTATGTAACCTGCCTGTATGTATTGAGATGTGTGTGTGTGCCTGGTTAACATATGTCAGTGGTTGTACCATATGTCTCAGCTTTCTTCAGAAAAATAAAAAATTCTTAACATGCTCTGCGGGAGGATAAAGTTGCTAAAACAAAGACAGAGTTCTGCCTGGTTTAACATGATCAGTCTCCTCTGAAGTGTAAAAGCAGAATTTCCCTTTGTCCCAGCTCGACATAAAGTACAACTTAAGCAGGTTTTGTAAAGAAGACATTTCTCTGATCTGCGGCCTGTACAGTGTTTCCACATTCTGAGACAAAAGCATTCATGTGTAATTACTTTTTACCTTAAACCCATAACGTTATACCAAGCTGCAGTCCTTTTTTCCCCCTTGAGTGTCAGAAATACACTTCCAGCTAGTGAGGAAAAAAGAAGCCATAAGCACAGCTGCAAACACAGGTTTTTTATACAGGCATGAATGGTGCCTGTGGATTTCTTTCTGTGTGATGCATTAGGCAGCAATCCTAAACCCTGCTTGCAGTTTGTGACTGCATTTGTCAAATGGCAGTAAGAAAATGAAAAAAAAAAGAGATACCATCAAGGAAAATGAGGGGCAATAATAAGCTCTGTGACTGCTGACTAACTGCTGCGTTGACACACTTCAAACAAGCACTAGATGTTTCTGGAGCTCTGTTTTTTTTAAAGTAAATTAGTCCCTTTTTGTTCTTTCTCTCCTCAAGCTCTCGGTACTGTTTCATTTTTACATTTCTATTAGTCATTATCACTCCCTCCTGTCTGAGGAGTGTTCAGCTAAGCAGGATTAGAGTGGGACCTTCATCTTATGCCAGAATTCACATCAGCATGGGTTATGATTGAGAAAATGCATCCAGTCACCATGTTTTTATGCTCCGTCCTGATTTTCTGTCAAGTGCATTTCACTTACCTGATATTACCCTTAATGGAAAACAGATTTGAAAATGAATTGGCCCATTAACATTCATCACAGAGAATTTTCAATCAATACGATTCATTTCACCATGAGATTACCAGCAATTAAGGTCAATTTTTCACACACGCTTCATTATGGGACCGTGTCAGATCCGAGTGAACCTCATAAGAAACACGTTTAAAGAGCTCCAGAATAAACAGGAAGCATTGAGAATATCTGAAAATCAATAAAAACATCGTGGCTTTAAATGACTTTCTGTGCCTGCTAAGCTGCAGTTGTGTGAGCCTTCTTTTGGGCCTCAAAGCACTCTGGGAAAAACTGGAAAACATGTCTGCTGTTCTCTTTTAAAGAAATCTTTCTATCTGGATGTTTAGTGCACATAAAGCTTCTGATGGCAATAACCAAGGCATTGTCCTCTTCATTCATGCTTATTGGCCCTTTGTGAACCAAATAAAAAAAAACATTACAAGGAAAAGAAAAAGGTGTCAGCGACCCAGCAAGATGTTCTTTTTATTTTAAAAAAAGCTGATAACAGTAGCCTCAGTTTCCTGTTCTTAGCTGACAGGAGGCCCCCGGTGGGGTCTTCTGCTGCTTTAACCATCTGCTTCAAGGCTCAACGCGTTGTGTTCAGAGGTGATATTCTGCACACCTTTAGTGTAAGTGGGACGAGAATCTTTGGGCACATCATCATTCAATTAACATTCAGATGGGCGTGTAACTTGCAATGAGTCTTTTACAGTGCTGTAGAGGAATTTTGTCCCACTCATCTTTGCAGAATTGTTGTAATTCTGCCACATTGAAGGGTTTTTGAGCACAAACTGCCTTTTTTTAAAGGGAATGCCACCATTAAAATCATTAAATCATTAAATCATTAAATTTTATTTTATTTTTTTTATTTCACACATATAAAATNGGGAATGCCACCATTAAAATCATTAAATCCATTCATTCTTCCAGGTCCTGAAGCAGCAAAACAGCCCCAGACCATCACACTACCACCACCATATTTTATTTTATTTTATTTATTTCACACATATAAAATAAAAAAAAATAACTCAATAAATAATCAAACATGAAAAAACACATTAACCATTAATATTAATAAAAAAAAACATGTTTTACTGTTGGAATGATCTTTTTCTGAAATGCTGTGTTACTTCTACACCAGATGTAATGGGACACACACCTTCCAAAAAGTTCAACTTTTGTCTCCTCAGTCCACAGATTTTTTTCCAAGAGTTTGGGGCTCATCAAGATGTTTTCTGGCAAAATTGAGACAAGCCTTAATATTCTTTTTACTAAGCTTTTATTTTTGTCTTGGAACATGCAGGCCATTTTTGCCCAGTTTCTTTCTTATGATGGAGTCCTGAACACTGACTTTAACTGAGTCAAGTGAGACCTGCATCTGCAGACATCTTTGAATGCCCACTGCTTTCCTACTAGCTAACCCTTATAAAAGTAGCAGCTGTTTGTTGAAAATACAGGAACGTGTTTTCTGCATACGCATGGGGAAATGTGAGTCTGGTTCAGCCCCTGGAGTTTCAAATGGCAAGGGATTAGGTAGCAGAATGTGTTACATTACAATGCAGCCAATTTCTTAAGCTGTAAATTGCTTTAAGAAAAGAAAAACATGGAGTAAGTAACAGAGAAAACCATGGAAGGAAAAGAAAGGCTCCTTGGCTGAGCTTTCACAGCTACTTTTCCCATGGTCTGCCACGATTCAAGATTTTTATTGTCCTTATGTAAGCATACGGAAATTTTGAGGAGACTCTCAGCTTAAGTACATATAAATAAGAAAATAGAAATATAACAGGCACATATAAATAAGTTAAAAATAAAGTTGTATAAAAGATAGAAGATTACCTCTATATTTACAGAAAAAAAAGAGAATTCCCTGCAAACAGTAATATTTACAGGCTGAATAAAGAGCATCCTATGGAGGTCTGTGTGTGTGTGTGTGTGTCTGCCAGGGTGTGAACCTTCAGTGTGTGTGGCTGTTGAGGGTTGGGTGCATGTGGGTACTGTGGGGGGTTCTGGGGAAGAAGCTGTGAAAGAAAAAGCCCCCCTCTTAAGAACCACGTTGTAAAACTCTGGACCTCTTCTCTGTAGTGGGTCTCGTCATTGTTGGGTATGAGACCCACCACAGTGGTATCGTCCGGAAACTTCCCAACCATGATGGTGGGGTGGACGGCAGAGCAGTACTGTGTGAAGAGGATGAAGAGGGCAGGGCTGAGGATCAGAGGTGAAGATGTTGACTAACCTATCCTCACCACCTGGGACCTGACAGACCTGCTGACACCTGCTGACAGACCCAGGTTGTGGAGCTTCAGGGCCAGCATGGAGAACAGTGTTAAAGGCTGAGCTGAAGTCCACAAACAACATGCTAACGTAGGTGTTGGGATGCTGCATGTGAGTCAGGGCCGTGTGAAGAGCTATTGAGACAGCATCCTCTGTAGAACGATAATCCCTAAAGGCCAATTGCAGGCTGTCCGGGCCGACAGGGAAGGCGCCCTTGGATGTGCTTTAGGAGGATCTGCTCAAAACACTTCATGATGACTGCAGTGAGATTGACGGGGCATTGTCCCATTTTCTTTTTTACAATCAAAGCTAAAAGGTTTTAGAGAGGCAAGCTGAATTAGTTACACACCGGTTTACATTTACATAATTCACAATGAAGGCCAGTTGAATATTGATTTACTGTAAATGTCTTAAATCTGAGTGGGAGCAGAGACCATTATAAAACATTTTAAGCTGCCTTCACTGCCACATCTGGACAGAAACAACTACATTTAAAAGGTTTCAAAAGGTCAAAATCTAGTTGTAATGATTTAGTTTAATCTCAGTCATACAAGTAATAAAGTAAAAGTTTCTGTCCCTACTCAACAATCATCATCCGTGTTTGACAAGTCAGCAGCACAAGTTACAGAAGATGGGCGTAGTACTGATGTCAGGCTGGAGTGGGATCATTTTCCCCAATAACACATAAAACTGTCAGCAGGAAGGAATAGCTCCCACTACAAACAGCGGATCACTATGGACAAATCCTTTCAGCTCTTCCTGTACACTTCAGTGTTTGTAGGCATCATCTTCTTGAAGCTGTCAATTTTTGTGTGTGCAGAGGTGTTGAAACCAATTTTGTGGCAAGTCTGGACCGGGCTGCCATGGTTTCTACTTTAATTCAATACATCCAGGTCATTCTTTCATATTTATTTACACAGTTCCTGAAATCAAATCTAAATACAACATAGATTAATAACTAAATAACGTACTGTTAAAGGGTAAGAATAATAAACTCATGATAGATTTTTTTCCCTTAATTTCTGTTACGCCGGATGGTTAAAGAACTGGGATTTAAAAAAGAAGAAGAAAAAAGAAGGAAGAACATGATTCCCACAGAGAGGTTTCCCAACCTACCTTTAGGTTTTTCAAAACTTACTGGATAATTATTCTTTAGGAAATGGATGCCTTCTTAATTGTAGCATTCTGTTTTTTCATGTAAAGCACTTTGTTTTGCCATCAGCATGAAAATCGCTTTATGAATAAAGTTCGATTTGATTTGATTTGATTCTAGCATAGAGTCCCGGTCCCATGACTATATGGGGTCAGAGTTATCAGGCCATCTGTCTGAATTTATCAAAGCTCTTTCTGCTGTCCACAGGATGGCCTTTCGGAAGCCTGGTCTGCAAGATGAGTGGCATGGTTCAAGGGATTTCTGTTTCAGCGTCTGTCTTCACTCTGGTTGCCATCGCTGTCGACAGGTACTGAGGCTGCGTTTCATTCTAATGCTGCAAAAGACACAACGGATTTACCTCAGTTTGTAAACTTCGTGAAAAAGCAGAAAACGTGGAGGGAAAAATTCTCTCAGTCATGTGAGCAGTAATGTATTATTTGTTGCTATAAAGTTGATAATTCAACTTTTATTAAAACAGAAGGTTAAGATGACAGATTAAAATGCTTTTCCCTTAAAACTTAATACACTTCCCAAAAAGAAAGGATATACTTTTCATTCATTAATTTTCTGTACCGCTTAGTCTGATTCAGGGTCACAGAGAAGCTGGACGTAGGCGAGAGGCGAGCACACCCTGGACAGGTCGCCAGTCCATTGCAGGAAAGAGCATACTTGAAAGATGACATAAACAAAGGTTATTTTTACAGATATTAGCTACATATGTAAGGTTTTCCACCCAAAATCAGTCATTTTATTATGTAAAATGTATAACTGGGAAAAGTGTATTGGACTAGCTTCTACTATGAAAAAACAAGGACTGATCTTAGTCTTCGTCTGAATTTTAGTAACCAAAACATAATATTCCATTATCTCCAGGGTGTGTCTGACCTAATTTCAGCTAATTAAAGCAAACTAAATCTGTGATCTATGACCTGTGTGTTCATTTTGATTGACAAATACATGACAAGAGGTTAATGAACAACAAATAGAACAGATGAAAATAACTTCCACGTTTTCTGAGTGTCTATATTTGGAAAATTAAAATAGCTTCATAAGGAAGACAGGGACATTGATGTACAACAAATTGTAAAGACAGCTTTGATGGAATTTAGTTAGAAGTTGACTGAAACCCAGACTGGAATGAACAGAACATTATTAGGGATTACAGGCATCAATCATCTATAGACCCATCATGTGTATGTGAGTATTTCCTTTTTCTGATGGGTTTTGTGCAAAATGTAAACAAGAAAAGATAAGGGGGTGAAACAAGAAAAAAAATCTACTAATGTGAAAAATAAAAAGAAAAAATGCCCAAATATAAACAAAAGGGTGTGAAACACAGGTTTGATCATGACACAATCTATCAGTTCAGCGGATAATTTTATGTATGCTGATCATAGTTACTCCTCATCTTTGGGTATCAGAATTTTCTTCCTCAAATTCAACACAAACATAGAGTGTTGACCTTCTTAAATGCTTCAGAGGCCTCAGGACAAAGCTCCAGCTTCTCACAGTGGGAAATGGTTTAATGCCAACTCAAGTGCCAATAAGCACACACATCTGCACACCCAGTGGAATTAGCAGGTGTAATAGAGGACAAGAGGGTTGCAAGATCTCGTCAAGCTTTAAAAATGACAGCTGCAGCCCTCAGACGATACACGTCATGTCACTCAGTCATTATTTGAAATCCCTAATGGTGGTCTGAACCTCTGGAAAGGCCATGTGAAGTCTAAAAAGCTCTCACACACGATATTCAGTCGCCTTTTTAGCCACAAGATTGTCTGAGTGGGTAAGAAAACAAAAAACTGTTATAGTTAGAAAATTTAGAAGGTTTTTTTTTCTAATTTGGCCAAAAAATATAGAAAAATAAATCATTTTTCTTTGTTTAGTCTTTAATGTTTTCTTGTTTATATATTTATAAAATGCTTTATCTTTCTGTCATCTACATGTTTCTTTAAAGAAAACAAACAAAAAAAAAGTTATTTAAATGTTTCCATCTATCTTAACTCCAGTATTCTTTGATTTTTTTCTCCAGGTTCAGATGCATTGTCTACCCATTCAAGCAAAAGCTGACCATATCCACAGCCACTTTGATCATAGTCATTATCTGGGTTCTGGCAGTTGCCATCATGTGTCCTTCTGGGGTGATGCTGCAAGTGACAAAGGAGGAAACCATTCGTGTGCTGCTGGGCTATGACAACAAAACAAGCCCTTTTTATTGGTGCAGAGAGAACTGGCCGAACCAAGAAATGAGAAAGATTTATACCACCGTACTGTTTGCAAATATCTACCTTGCTCCTCTTTCCCTCATTGTGATCATGTACGCCCGGATCGGAATCACTCTTTTTAAAACAGCCGTTCCGACAGGGGGAAAGCCGGGCCATGAAAACCGCCACAGTGTGTCGAAGAAAAAGCAAAGAGTGATAAAGATGCTCCTAATAGTTGCTTTGCTCTTCATCCTTTCCTGGTTACCTCTGTGGACGCTCATGATGTTGAGTGACTATGCCAGCCTGACTGAGCAACAGTACAGAATTATCAACATTTACATTTACCCCTTTGCCCACTGGCTAGCCTTTTTCAACAGTAGTGTCAACCCCATCATTTATGGTTTCTTCAATGAGAATTTTCGAAGAGGTTTCCAAGCTGTGTTTAAGTTCAGCCTGTGCACGGCGGACGGACAGCGGAGGAAAACCTACACGCGCAGGTTGCAGGGAAACTCTGTACTCCCAGCTAATAACGTGAGGACCACCTTGGAGCCCATTTCTCTGAACAGCCTGGATAGGAGCACTTCCAGGCGGCCTAACCACACCGCTGAACAGGACTTGGTCATGGAGGACCTGGAGAAGGGATCGTGCAGCAGTGGGGGCGTGACTGCAGTGTCTATTTGAAGATATTCGTCAAAGTGATTAGCAAAGATGTTGACTATCACATCCACTGTGCCTAAATAAAGTAAAAGGCTCCCTTAAGTATATTAAACAAGGTAATGTTGTTCCAAATGATCAAAGATCATTTCAGGCTTCTCAAAATAGGCAAACAAAACAACAGAGAAATAAATGTGGGAAAAATAAAGACTCATAAGGCAGTGATTTAATATTTTGAGTATGCTATGTCGATGTAAGCTACTGAAATAATGATGTCTTGTAAGAGATACATCTGACAATGGGATACTCTGTTTGTTGTTAATCTATACCTACCATCTTTGAGGAATTTAATGTATATTAGACTTCAAAAATCTAAGCACCCTGTACTGTTGGGATTGTTGCTTTCAACAAAGAAAAACCCACGTTGTAAAATGCTCAACACCCCACTTAAATAACAAGCTACTTTCTTGCTCCATGATATTTCCTCTATCTGTATAAATGTATAAAGACACAACAAACATATTTGCACCATCCCTGCAGAGTAGATTTCAAGGGTCTGGTTGGCACTTTGTAAATTAATTTATTTTATTTTTTTTATTATTATTTGCTAATAATAATAATTCACACCTAACAGTCCGCTAGACTCGGCTCATTTTGGGGTTGCAACATTCAGCCGGTCTGAGTTTGTAGGAGGTGGATTAAGCTCGGGAACCCTGTCCTGGATAAGTGGCAGAAAATGAATGAAGGCAGAGTGGGATACAGGGGTTTAAATTCCCTATTAAATTTGATAAAAACTACTAGCAGCGATGGGTTGGGGACCTCTCACCTAGCAACCCTGCATGGAAACAAGCGGGTATAAACAATGGATGGATGGAGATATGATACCTGTCAAAAAAAGCCATCCTAAAAGAATTTGGTTCCAGAGAGGTTGGTGCTGTTTCTGGATCTTGCAAGGTGTGAATGGTGGAGTTGCATTCGCAAATGAAGTTGCATTAATTTCTACAGAGCTGTTTGGTGACCCTGATAGAAAACACATTAGTTTGTAGCCATGCATAACTAAACCCTAGCAAGGGATTACTAATATATGGCAACGGGATAGTTTCTGTGTTTGTTGGTTGATGTGTTTATTATGTGTGGGAATCAAGTATATTAATCCACAAGATCAAAGAGAACAAAGTCCTGGACATTTCCTATCATTTACCTTTACTGTTAAAATTTTTTGAGCTATCATATCATATATTTTGTCCATCCAGGTCCTGAAATCTTCTCTGTAAACATATAAAAGTCTAAATCCTCTCAATAAAACATACTGGTGAATATCTCATGAGCCTGCTCTGAATGTGCCATGTAAATCTGAAACCAAATGTTTTGCTGTGATTATATTTTTATATCTCTATTATCTGTCTCATGCAGTAAATCTGTACAGTAAATGATAAAAAAAAGACTATTGGTTTAAAAACACGTGTTACTGGGTCTAAAGCTGAGATTATTATTAATGTTGTAAATCTGTTTCTTCGTATAGATTGACTATTGGTGAAAACCTATGAGGGGTGAAGTACTAAAGTTTTGGTTCAACGGTGCTTTGCATACTTCTTTGTCTGTTGTGTTTGTTATTTGTTTTATTAGAGGCTCATTTTTAAAATCTGAAGCACAAATACAGAAACAGCTATCAGCCTTTGCACAGGCATAAAATAAGGCGAATGTGACATGATGCACACTGCTGCAGATATATTAGAGGTTCAGGCCATTTATACAATGGCCAGATGGTTGGAGAGTCATGGGAACGCTAGTTAGCTGCCGCTAGCTGCGCGACATGAATAACTGCAACACAGATTCCATGTACCATACCGAGCAAACAAGTAGGTTCCATGTATATGCAGTAACAAAAAATAAACTGCATCCTCTAATTTGTGTAGAACACACCCACAGTTAGTATCTAATAATCTAAAGTGTTAGATAATATAGCTTTTATTGAACCCTGGCGACTAGAAAGAAATAATCTAACAGTTTGGTTGGTTTTGAGCAACTGGCCATGTCTGACACTTGAAAGAAAGCATACAGAGGGGCAAAATTCTTCAGATATTTCCCATCAGTTTATTCCACCTAATAGCTTAAATATACATATGTCACATTGATAATAGGTTAGTGTTAAATTAGAGTAAATAAGCTGTGATCTCTCAACCCAGCACATCCCAGCTCTTTGTCTCAGTCTGAGCTTTTCTTTGACAAGACTGCTGTCATGACTAAAAGATCCCTGTCACAAGCGGAAACATCTACTTTTGACAAGTCGCATGCAGATTCTCAATAATCTGACATACACATGCAGGATGCCATAATCACGTGATCTTTACATTAGAAGGCAGAGATGTTCTGCTACTACTTCGTTCACCATGTTGAATGATGTTGTGTCCCATGTGGTTTAACTTGCGGGATGCATCACATGACACTTAAAAAGGTCATATAGTGATCATCAGGTTAATCTTGCTTCTGTGAATTAGGGAACTTTTAGTGTATCAGCAGATACTGTGTTGTAGTTACATCCTGGACTTTAGTGTTCATTCTGCCTTGCAGTGTTATTGTGCGCAGCAGACTGGTGGAACAGAATTCATGTTTCTGCCTCGGGTACGTTTGTGTGATGTGTTAGCAATGCACCTCTGCAACCTAGATCTAACCTCTTTTTGTTGAGACGGCTCTTATGTCCTCACTGAATACTGCTTCTCACCCCTATATGATTTTTGTGTTGTGCTGGGATTTTCTGGTTTACCGACAATCTGAGACCCCGTTTATGCCATTTAAAATAAGAACATATGGATGTCACTTGTATGGTATGAAGTCCACTTAGTTTTAGTGCTATTTCGCAGGTTTGGAGTATTTAAAAGCATTTAATCTGGTTAAAAAATAGCTTTTAAGTTGTTTGTTTTTGCCACCTGAAAGTTTAAGTCTTTACCAAGTGTGTTATGTGGTCTTTTGGATAAATAGGATAATAGAAACATGCATTTCATGTTAACT
>CM047985.1:5447771-5465104 GCA_026261665.1 Melanotaenia duboulayi
GTTATAGAGGTTTGTATTTGAAGTTTCTGTATTAGAAGATATGCATAAAAATAAACAAAAATATTTCTATTAAGCCTTTTGATTTGATAGTAAGTAGTCATTTACCTGTAGAACAAGGCTTGGAACATGGGGACCAGCTCTTCAGAGCCCATTCATAGGTGTCCTCCTGGATAACATTGTTGTTGTTAACTGGCACTGAATCTTCATGGATGATGTACTTGTACATCAAAGTAGACCGAGTTTCATTGTCCTTGGGTACTATCTACAAAGAAAAGGGGAAAAAAGACGAAGCAAGCAGTAAATCATGACAAAGTCTTCCACACAAACATTCAGAAATGATCGGTGACAGGAAATTTCAAATAATGACGTCACCATAAATGACCTTTAAATAATACCCACAAGCTACAAGACACATTTTCCATATTTGCAGGCATGAGGACCAGATGTTTTTTTTTTTTTAAATCATGTCTTTACACTTAAAAATGACAGAGGGTTTTAGCTACTGGCTTTTTCACATGAGTGGGCATTAGAAGAAAAATGATGGAGCAAAGTATGGTCTAGGAGTATTGATTTGTTGGTCTGTAAAATGAAATCTTAAGAGCAAGACTGGCTGTTAGTCAGCAGGACTGTTCCTCTTCACACCTGTGACACAGCAGCCATATGCAGCAACGATGATGGAGACTGCAGCAGCTCTCCATCACATACATGACATTTAAATCGTTGCTGTAACAGGAGAAATCTAAAATATTTAATGTTACCAGTTAATTTAATTCAATGTATTCCATGAAAGATGCAGATTGTAACAATAAAAACAAAAATATCACTGTTGTGTTGGATCAGTTTGAAGCCTCAAGTGTATAATTTTGCTTGTTGGTCTCATGAATTTAAGATTTGATCATTTTTTTTTAGAAAAGCCCTTGTGGGACACATCTGCTTGATGATAGAATTTGTTTTTCTCTTCCACTTGTCAGCAAATTGAATATGAATAATTACGTGAATGATTCCCCAAAGCAGCACAAAGGTGAGGCAAAATGTTTGCACCATTTAAAGTTCAGAAAAAGCCCCTCTTCCCTTCCCCTTCTCTCATGAGACTGATCTCGATAAACGCCTGCTAGTCAGAAAAACTGGATTTGCTCTTCTCCTCCACACACATGAAACCAAATTGCCGTCCATATAATTATACCCCTGTCATGATAAGCAGACACCAGCTTGTATTAGAATGGCTATCTAGAAGAGGCTATCAATGTGACATGTGGAAAATTAGAGCAGGAATCTCTGTGGAAAAGACAATAATGGGAAATGAGAGGCATAAAAAAAACAAATTTGTGTGCTTGTTGACACGGTAATGAGCCTTCTTACCCAACAAATCCTTAAGGAAAAGGAAAATGCATCAAATAAATTAAAAGGGCAATTAAAAGAAGCAAGCTCAGTCATTTAATGGCCTCTTTTTGAAGGATAAATGTTTTAAACCTTCAGATAATCAGGTTAACACGGTCGCTTGTCCTCCTGGCTGACCATGCATCATAAGGACCACGTGGGTTTTCCCTCCTATTTAAATCTGACTTTACTGTCTCATCTTGCTGCAGGCTATACTTGTATTAGTTTCTTCACCCTGTTTTGGACCTGAGGGAACTTCAGGTATGACGCCTGGCAGAGGGAGGGTAGAACTAATTGTGCAGAAAATGGTTCAATAGGCAATTTCAAACTCCTGTCTTCTGGGAAACAGGTCAATTTTTGCAGGGATGACTTTGTAAGTCTCACATATCCTCCAGAGTGTATGTATTTAGACAGCTATACAACTTTTGATCTTCAGACTCAGGGCTTCTGAAGACTCAGTCTCAGTTAAAATGATTGCTACTACATTAAAGTGTCAAGTCTCGGCCTAAAATGAACAGGTTTTCATGAATTTTGAACAAAAAAATGAAAGAAAATGAAATACATCGCAGCACTTTGAACACACTGCTTTCAAACGGCAAGCATTGAAAAAAGATTCGACCGTCATGGGACTGACTTTTAAAGTTTGCAACCCTAAGTTATTTCAAAGTTTCCCTAAAGTATTTACAGGCATGTTAGACACATATCTTCCATCACGTCTTAGAGCTGATTTAAAGTTTTTATTTTCAATTATTTGTGTCTCAAAAGGCAAAGTACAGGATCACCTGTAAGGAAACGGGTTATGAGGAAGCAGCACAACTAACAGCTAACATCAGAGGCTGGTAGTTGGATTAAAATGCAGGATTTAATATTGCTGCTCGGCTTTTGGAAATGCTGTGCATCTCCTCTGTATGCAACACCGAGAGCAGCATTACAAATATTTAACTGAACTGAATAAGTCTTTGGCAAGTCTAGGGAAATCATAAAATTAGGTTTTTAACAACATTTTATTAGCAGGATTTTTATGGCAACTTCAGCATTTGAAGGCGAGGAAAGTGAAAAAAATGAGTTTCTTTTTAAATCATTTTTATTAGGTCACATGACTAGAACCTCAAAGCCAGTCACACCAGTGTGGGATGACGCAGATGCCCCTATTATTTTCTGTTTCCGCCAACATGACAAGAGTGCTCTATAATGTGCTGGCCCTTTATAATTTCTTGACCCTATCCCATTATAAAAAACACATTTTCCCAAAGATCACAAACACAACCCCTGTCATTAGATGGCGGTGAAATACGACTCTTTGTGTTTAACCCGCTTCTCTTCTTACTGATGCTTCATGTGACTGAGAAGTTTTGTTATGCAAGATAATTCATGGCATAATGTGGATGATGTTAGACACGTTACGGTGATTAAACACTGGCTAAATAAAAAAAAGTCCCCATCTGGAGTCATCTAAGTAAACTGGTAAGAGCTTCTTGGAAAATGACTGCTTTTTAATCATTAATGCTGTTTTTGAACTTTCTAATTAACTTTTTATTGACACTGATTTGATTGTTGTTTGTTTATTGATTTTTTTTATTGCTTTTGTGTTTACTTTTATGGATAATTATCTATTAATTATCTGTTGTCTGTGCAGCAGATACCTCTATCCAAGGGAGAACAATAAAGGAACTTGGATGCGACATGAGTGATTATGTTTCAGCTGTTATTTAACCATAAATGATGCAGTAAGAAGCTTCTAATTTCTTTAACAACCATGTAGGAAAACACACCCTGTGGTTGTGGATGTTTCTGTTTCAGAAGGGTCAAATTATTTGCATCAAGTAAACATCTAGGAAGATGCTGTAAATACTAAAACTGTGTTAAGAACGGTCCAGGGCAGGATAGTGGGGAACCACTGTCTTCTAGCATGAAACGTGGTCAGAAAATATCTTGAATGGTTATGATTGGCAATCACTTAAATGCTTGGTGAAATCAAATCTAAAAAAAGAAACACCAGTAGAACGCAGGGCTCTGTGTAATAATGAAAATAAGAGCATTTCCACATGAACAATGTGAAGGGAACTCAAGGGATTGGGACTGAACAGCTGTGCAGCTTTAAGAAAACTAATAATTAGTGACGCTAACCGGTTAAAAAAGGCTTCAGAAGCATAATGATTGGACTCTGCAGCAATGGAAGGCCATGCGGTCTGAGGAGTCCAGATTTAGCCTGTTCCGGAGTGATGCTTAGAGGTGACTAAGGTTTTCTGGTCTCTGGTGACTAAATGTTGAGACCATACTAATGATAACGTAAAGCAGCAGCAGTGACATAAAGCCTGTGATCGTGAACAATGAAGATCGCTTTTTATTACTTTCTATTTTTCAAAATAACTCTCTTGCTTTGTTGCTCCAATGACATCAATGTCTGCTCATTAGATCATATGGGAGTTGGGAGGAAGGACTAAGCTGAGCTACCAGTATTTGGTCCAGTGCTTTATTATTAATCTGTACCCAGCTGTGGCATCATACAGTCTATTTATATCAGAATTAGATTATGTGCTGGTTGAATGTGTCTGTTAAACATATTTTGGGGTTTTGCTCTGCATTGCAGCCTTCAGTAAAACCTGCTGTCCACAACTGAATGTTTCCACTGCTGATAGGAGCTGGAGTGGATGAATAACCACAACAATAGTCTTTTGGAGCAGAGCAGCATCCCATTGAAGAGAAAAGCTGCATGTTGGTGTCAGCAGTGTCCACGTTTGGCTCATCATAGATTAAGTTGTGTATTAGAGCGGCTCAGTGGTAGACGGCTTGCCTGTCTCTTTAATGCAGTGCTGATTAGCATGAATGACACTTTTTTAAGATTCATTTAAAAATGAGCTGAACAGGGAAGAAAGAGTTTATTACCAGAACCACCACAGGGTCATGCAGAGGTCCGTCAGTCTGCAGCGTCTCCACGTCCCCCTCGATGATGTAGTGCCACTCCACACCCAGGTCAATAAAGCTCCTAGACTTGAGCTCATCTCCTTTCCCGTTGAGGATGTAGTGACCTGTTGCCTGGTTCTTTATTGCTGCAATCAGTCATTGTCATGAGCTGCAGACAACACTCCACGCAACCTTATCAATTACACGTTTCTCAGTTAATAAGTTACATGAAATTATCATTTAAAGGGCAGAAATTTCATTTTGTAAAAATATTTACGATGTATTTTAAGAGATTATTCTTAAACATCAGCATTTATCATTTAATGTACATCAATGACTGTCATAAGACAGTTTTCTTTTTTTTCCAACGTTACAGTGTACACCAAATATTTACAGTGACTCTGACAGAAGTGCAGAACTGACAGCAGGACGTTGAGTAAAAGATGCATTTTACAGCATAAGCAGGTGTGAAAAATCACCAATCCATCAGCACATCATTTTGCAGGTAATGATGGTGGCATAAAGATGGATGCAGTTCATAAAACTAAAGCAGCTCCATAATTCTGATGCTACAACAAATGTTCAAATGGTCTCAGGGGGAACATGCTTCTTCAAAAGCCAGATACAGACCCTGCACAAAATGTTTGACAGCTGCTGTTATGGAGTATATATATTGATTCTTCCAGAGCCACAGGGTTTCAAACAAAGCCGATCAGTTTCACACTGAGCAGCCTCGGAGCCAACACAGCTGGCCGGAGAAGCAAAGGAACATAGATTGATAGGTGGGTAAATATAAACTATCTCTTCTAATGAAATCTATGAAAAGAGCCGACTCTTACATCACTATGCTGAAGGAAGCAAATCACCATATTTCAGATGAGCACTATTCCATGACATCATGCATCCATTGGCTGCTTGCTTGCTTTATGTGGAGTTTTTCATGAGCTGAACAAAGCGCAGCTGAATGCGGAGATAAATTCAAATGGAGTGAAAGAAAAACAAACGTGGTGGTTGGACGGTGTAAATAACTCAGCTGGTTAGAGGCCGGTTTGCAAAGAAAATGTGGATAAATTTGTTGTTCAGCATTTTCATGAAAAAATAAACAAATAAATAAAAGAGTTAAATGCATTCAGTTCCGTTTATCATCTGGATTATTTTCCCTGAAAAAGGTCTGATTGGCCGGTAACTTTAAGAATCTACCAGCAACGTTGGCTAGTGATGAAAAAAGTTCATTTACAGCCCTGCACACATTAAAATGATTAATCACAGATGATAAAAATCTAAACTTTAATAGATTTCTTTTCACCACATATCCTATTTTGATTTAGATTTAAGTGAAAAAATGGTGATAAAAATAGTATTAGTCTGATCTAAAGTTTTCTATTGACATAACTTTTCTGTGGTTACAGTAACTGTAGTGGAAAGCAGACATATAAACAAGCCTGATGAGGCAGATCTTCCTACAGTTTTGCAGATCTTTGTGAAGAGCACATTAACACTATAGTGCAAGACACTTAGCAAAAAATGAAGTGCCAGAGCCATGAAATTAAACATACCAGGTCTTGACTCTTAACAGTGCTAAATATTTTATTTTTAAGGTCAGTTCACTTCAGATTGACATTTCACTCTATTTAGGCACGAGCAATGGTTGACTTTTAACTTCGAGAGCAGAATTAAAGATCAACTGAAAAAGCAGCTGTTTAAATTCTGAACTGGAGTGTATATGACGGCCAAACATGCACAGCAGCTGACTTAATTTCCCTTATATATTCCTTTCTTAAAAAAAAAGATAATCCCCTTGCGCTGTTGTTCCATCACTCGTCAGTCTACTCTAGAATTACTGTTGTCTGTGATTGAGTCTATTTGACACATTGGAGATTTAGCCAGAGAGCTTTTCCTGTCAGTCACACCTTATTTAGAGACTCTTAAAGTCAGGAGGCAGCAAATTAGAGGGCAAAAATTAACTTAAAGCAGAACTTTCTTTGCACCTTCCAGCACAATCTACTCAGATAAAAGAGACCTCAAGCCCGCTGATTTAAATCACATCTTTCTACAAACTGGCTAACATTTAAAAAAAATGTCTTTATCACTTAAAGAGTAATAATTAATTCCTCTGATAATCCTCTGACAGCATTAGCTTCATACCAATGTGGGGGGCAAGGGTCAATTATTGACTACAATTCCTTGTTGGTGTCAGATGGGCTGGTCTGAGTATTTGAGGAACTGCTGATCTTCTAGGATTTTCACACACAACCATCTCTAGGGTTTCCAGAGAATGGTCTGAAAAAGAGAAAATATCCAGAAAGCAGCAGATGTCTGGACCAGAATGTCTGGTTGATATCAGAGGTCAGAGGAGAATGGGCAGACTGGTCGGAGATGATAGAAAGACAACAGGAAATCCAGCACTGGTTCTATCCAAGGTCTGCAGAACAGCATCCCTGAATACACAACACGTCCAGCCTTGAAGCAGATGGGCTACAGCAGCAGAAGACACACCGGGTGCCTCCTGCCAGCTAAGAACAGGAAACTGAGGCTACAATTCACACACACTCACCAACACTGGACAATAGAAGATGGAGAAATGTTGCTGGTCTGATGAGTCTCTATTTCAGCTCCACATTCAGATGCTAGACTCAGAATTTGGTGGAAACATCATGAAACATGGATCCATCCTGCCTTGGATCAACAGTTAAGGCTGCTGGTGATGTAATGGTGTAGGGATATTTTATTTTCACACCTTGGACTCTTTTGTAAAAACATGACATGGATTAAACACCAAAGCCAACATAATGAGTTCACTGGACTCCAACAGCCTCCACAGTCACCAGATCTCACTCCTATAGAGCAGCTTCTGGATGTGGTGGAACGGGTAGATTCTCATCATGTATGTGCAGCAACTGTGTGATGCTGTCATGTCAATATGGAGCAAAATCTCTGAGGAATGTTCCCAACACCTTGTTCGATCTATACCACCCAGAATTCTTGCAAATTCTTTTAAAATCTAGCAAAAGAATGAGATCCTGACACTTTTTTTCTCATTTTGTTGCCTGTCAGTGACCCTGAGTGTCCTGCTGAGGGAACAGTAACGAAACCGAGTCATTTTCTATTCTAGGTTGCATTCACACTGCACAGTAACTGTTACTTTAGGTATAAAGTTTTTCCACTCATGATTCATACAAAGTTGTTTAGGAACCCTAGGTCTATTCAAAGTTTATGAGGAAATCAGATTTCATGTGCTCAATAGAGCCGATGAGGAAGCTCATGATGCTGAGTGGATTACAGAGAGAGGAGCCGCATATCTAAACACTTTTTCACTGTTGACGCAGAACTTTCCACGCTTTGCAGTTCAGGATAATTTCATTTTTTCAGTACTAGGTGCTAGGGAAGGAAATCAGAAAAACTTCCACTGAGAAGCCGGTTCCCAGTTTACTATAGCATCGTAATCGTGCTCCCCTGGGCTTATCAATACATGTATCTGTGCCAACAAGTGCTGGCCAGCTCACTGACTGCCAGTGAATCATGTCTGTCTGTCGCTGGAAGAGGCGATCCAGAGCACGGCTACAAGACAATGCCTCAAGCTCTAATGTCTGTGTTGAAAGGGCCAGTAATAGCTCATAGGATCTATATCGTTGCTCGGAGGAATCCGTAGCCTAATCACTACTCTGCTCCTTCCTCCTTACATGAGTAGAATACTTGCTGGAAGTCAGCCTGATGTGCAGCTGCAATATGTTTTTTTCTTTTAATTCAATACAGTCACCAAATGAATGGTGTAACTTCCTGCTTCCTCTGGATGCTGGAGAATTCGTCACTGAAGAACTGAAGGAGTTTTCCTCCTAAAATAATACAATACATACAATATGTGCTGTATAAATGAGTTTAAGGTCGACTGCGTGGAAGATGAGTTGTTTTTTATTTAACTTAGCTGGTTTTATTCAGGTTTTTATGGTTGAATGTTAAATGTATGTTGCTGCATTGTACTTTGACTGTTGGGCACTCTTTAATTTCGTTTTATATCTCACATGTTACAATGACAATAAACATCTATTCTATTCTATTCTATTCTATTCTATTCTATTCTATTCTATTAACCTGGTTAATTAGTTTCCAGTTAAAGTAGCAGAATTTCATCAATAGACATCACATCAGTGGTCAGGGTTAATTATACTGCATTTCTGGTTGACTTCATGTGATCATCTACAGAGGTTTTATATTTGGTTATGCATTGTTTTTTTTAACTCTTTATTTTAGAATATTAGTCAGACAGTAATTTACAGTGTAAACTTGTTGTCTGCTTGTTTCCTCATCAAAAATTGGGTCAGGGATTGATGAGGAAAACAATAAAAAACCAGATCAATAGGCAGAATTGATCATGACATTGATGTCATTAACATCTCATTAATTCTCATACCTAACCAGTACTATCGTATTTCCCAGCTCTTACCAGCTCTGTTGATCATAACCAAAGCAGTCGACCAAATTAGCACCGAGTTGCAAACTAACAGAGCAGCCGACAATTACGACACATGAACGTTTTTACCTGCTCAGTTTTTAATGCCTTTTTTTAACAGTTAGGATCCACACCTAAATAAATAAGAATGGTTAAAGTCTAACATGCAGGCCTTTTTAAGGCACCAACAAATACCGACATAAAATTTTAACAGCAAGACAAACTTTGCAGCACATGTAAATAATCTGTTCCTCACTCCGGTCAACATCAACGTGCCAGTGTCACGCTGGCTTTTTTCTCTATTACAGCCCCTACCAGGATGGCTGCAGCTGTGCCTCAGTTCATCATCCTCTGCACTGATTTTGATAACAAAATATAAACATGAAGATATTTCGCACTGAATTATTCTGTGTTTCTGTTAATCTGTATAAAGAAAAAAACACAATTTTATTCAACTCGGCTGCATCTGGATTAACCAAAATATAGAAAAGTAACGAGAAATCTTTATATCTTTAGATGTAAGTGAACCTGGTAAAGTAAAAACCTGTCTTTAATATATGGTGAATTTTCTTTGTGAACACTCTTTTTCTCAGCCCAGAAGTTACCAGAAACAAATTATGCAGAGTCTGTAATCTTTCATCTTAAAGAATATGTTCCCATTAGTCTTCCTGGGAAGCATGATGAGGATGGTGATGAGCTACTTTCTGTCTTCCTCTGATGTCATGTGTTCATGGAAGGAAGTCACACTTACCAAGAACTTGAGGGGAGGCCTCATGCTCCTGGATCATCATATGTCTAGCTCCAGGAGGAATGAGAAACATCTTAAGGTAACCTTTGAATTTGCAGCAGCAGCAGAAGCAGCAGGGGTAGGTTAGGAAAGATAAGACAGAAACAGGCACGTTAAGCACATACAGAAAAAATCTGTTTGCAGTGGTGGACATCACACGCGGAGCAGAAGTTTTCCTCACTTTGCTCAATAAAAAAAGTTTGAAGGAGAAATATGAAAGGGTGATGTTGACTTCCCTTTCTTCTGTAGAAGCCTGCAGGGAAAAGGTTTAGCGAAACACGGCATAAAGCTCATTCATATCCTTCTGCGTGTCATCTGTGACACAAAGTCGACGCAGGATGTGAATGGAAACAGCCTCTGGCCATGTTTCAATAAGGCATGACTAACGGGTTAGGCCAGCAAAGCTGCCTTCTGCCAGCGATGCCCACCACTAACAAACCTACCATGACTCACCCAGAACATTTCTAGAATCCTCACTTTCATTTAAAAACACATTTCGAGCTCCTTTGGGCAAAGAGAAAGCTCCACGGGTCTTCCCTTTAAAAGAAAAATAAATCAGTCAGTATTTCAGGGTTATCTCTTCACACCGTTTCACAGTCTCTGCAACAGTATTACCTACAGTGGAGGCACATTTAATTAGTGAAGCAGGGACCAGAGGAATTCACTCTGTGGATGAGGAGGCAAACTATTTCTCACCAGGAGAAGACTGCAGCGGGGTAATTGCTTGGGCTAAGATTTGACTAGCAGACCTGACGCTCTGGAAGCAGCAGAGCGGTTGAGATGATTATGAATGCAACTAGCATGCTGCTGCAGAGCTCCTGTGAAGTTACAACAGGTGGCAAAGTAGCTGGTGGTAATTTAAAGACTGGAATCCATTTTGGAAAATCTGTGACAATTTCAGAATCATAGCCACTCGGAAGAGATGATAATGTCATTAGAGGGCTTTTGCAGGAAGAAAGACGCATCAACAATCACCCTGCAAATGTCCAACTACATCCATGATTGCTTCCTAAGGTCTGCAGGGGGGTGTTTAATGGGACACCTGCCCATTTGTCAAGGTGCTTATTTCTCAGACATGTTATTGGGGTGTAAATAAAAAAAACTGATCACGGTATTGTATCGATTCAGTGTTTGCTCACATAACCAATTCTGCCCCGACGCTACTTTAATGATTGATATCAGAATATATATACAGGGGTCTAGAAAATTTTCTCTCTGTGGGCTAGGCTAGGGCACAGACTGGGAAAAGGGTGGCTCATTTAACTAAAACCTCTGAAAAAAAAGGGGTTTGAGGAAACAATGATCTTATATTTTACCAATAAAGTTTTTATCTAATATAAAAAGTTAAGCAAAGGGATTATATTTTAATCAGTGATTGTTTACTTGCTTCATCCTGCATCGTATGGCAGTTTCATCACAGTTCTTTAGGATTATTGGCTATTTAATTGTACACAGTTTTCACATCTGGTGGTTTCATTATTTTGTACATCCTCTTCGTAAAATGTAATTAGTTTGAACAGATAATTACTACCTTCCAGGTAGGTGGCTGGCAACATGATGCTTTATGAATGCTGCATTAAACATTGTAATGTTGATATAAAACAACATATGTTACATGTACTTACACTGGGGGTAAGTAAATGGGTACACATGGGGGGATGGGAAGTCAGACTTTAGGTAAATTTTGATTGTTAAAACAAAGCAAAAGTCAACAACTTGACCCATATCTTCCGTTGGTATTAATGCTATTGGATTGTCGATCACTGAAACGATGCATCAGTTTGGATCAAGTTATTGTTACACCCCTAACATGTACATTAAATGGCCACTAAAACAAAAAAAAAAGAATAATGAAATAAAAGTCATAATGAGCCCAGACACTTGATTAGTAACATGAAACAGAAGAAAAAACAGCAGCTGATAAGACGCATGTCTCCAGATCTACAGGCATCTATCTGGACTACAAGCTAGACAGGATGTTCTACAGAAGGATGGGAGTCAGTAACACTGGATACTTGCATATTGTGTTTTCCAGCAAGGGGGTGTCATTTTGGGCTCTCTTGCTTAACTGTTTTCCTGTTAAAAAGGTGGTTAAATGAGGGTGAGATGGGAGGAAACAGAAAGGGATGGACAGGCAACACAATGTGCACCTCTGAAGGGTTTCATGAAGCCGTCATGCTGATCATCTTCATTTCTCTCCGATGGTCTCTACTGATTTAACGATGAAGTGTTGAGGACTGAAAAGGCTGCTGTCATAAACCGTCATGTGAATGCGTCATGAAACCGTCTCATCAATCATGCTCGCAGTTATTGTGACATGTCCTTTGTTAAAGAAATGAACAAACTCATTCAGCTTATCAGTTTAGCCGGCAAAACCTCAGTGCACCAGATTCTTACCCTTATCCAGTTTGTGTGGGCACGCCTGAGTATTTGTGCACTTTTACACAGTGAAGGTTAAGAAGACACATTAGCTTTAAGAAGGAGCTTGAATTAAAATTTACACAAAAGCGTCAGCACCAATGATTTAATCCCACATTTAAATAAGAAAATTAAATTACTGTAAAGAGAAATTAATGAAAGAGTGATTCAATTAATTTTCCATTAATTGGAGCAACTCAGAAGGAGTCAGTTGAGGGTTTTAAAGGCTGTTAGATCCTCTGCATCACCCTGCACCCTCCCTTCACACTCATTTATTGGCTGTGAATACGAATGAACAGTAACATAGAGATCTGCAGGAGGTGGTTGACATTTTAGCACATTTTAGGGTTGCGCCTGTGATTTTTAAGTATGAACCTTTGAAAAGATTCACAGAGTCACTGAGAACAGAAACCAACTCATGGAAAACTCCTCCTGGTTTTGAAATTAACATTTCATTTAGCAGCTTCTTACAGAATAAGAGAACAAACTGCAGCAGGTAGTCTGGCAGCTAAAGATGGTCGATGCTCCTTCAGGATCTGACACATACACTCCTCGGCCACTTTATTAGGTCCACCTGTTCAACTGCCTTTTTAACACAAATATCTAAATCAGCTAATCACTTGGCAGCAACTCAGTGCATGTAGTCATGTGGAGGTGGTCAAAACAACTTGATGAGGTTCAAACTGAGCATCAGAATGAGGAAGAATGAGGATTTTACTTCGAATGTGGCATGATTGTTGGTCTGAGTCTTTACTGGGATTTTCACACACCACCATCTCTAGGGTTTCCAGAGAATGTTCTGAAGAAGAGAAAATATCCAGTGAGCAGCAGTTGTCTGGACCAGAATGTCTGGTTGATGTCAGAGGTCAGAGGAGAATGGGCAGACTGGTTGGAGATGATAGAAAGACAACAGGAAGTCAATAAGCACTGGTTCCAACCAGACAGATGGTCTAACATTTGACTCTAGAATACTTTTTTATACGTACGAGTTCATGATGCATTCAGTGACTGCATGGTGTTTAGGTCCTGCGGGATCTACAGTCTGACCTCCGGTTGAACTTGGGATGTTCACTACTGTTAAGATAGGCAGCTGTCTTGAATAATTTCCACTTGTGAATATTCACTATGACTGTGGAATAATGAACTCCTAATAGCTTGGAAATGCTCCCAGATTGGTGAGAAGAAATAGTTGCTTTTCTAAGATCATTGCTACTGTCCTTCCTGTGTGGCATTCAGACAAAATTCCCCTGAATTCTGAAGATCAGCAAACGACCAAAGGATCACTTTCACAGAGGAGCAAATACTGATGATGTTCAAAAGTCTTTGATTAACTAAACCTGGCTGTTAATTTCCATCTTATCGCCTATGGCAACAGCAAAGGTGGACCTTTTCTTGCACACTACTTCTGCTTCTTTTGACTGTAATCTATCATGTACTGTCTGAGGTTAGATTCACTCAATATTATGACAAAATTGGAACTAGAGGACATAAAAAAAAAAACTTTCCTTTTCCACAACTGCAGTTCAAATAAATTATTGTCCTCCTGTATAAACTGCCTTTTGTACCAATTTTATATTTATGTGCAGCTGCATATTTTTCAACAAAACACATTTTGTTTGAGCAATTATGTTTGAGTGCTTTGGTCTATCAGGATTTATAAAATCTTTTGGGAGCTTTTTGTTTTTGGCTGAAAGCCACAGACAAGAAGACAAAATCAGAAAATAAGAGTGAGTGTTAACATAAATGCAAAAGCACTCAAACATGTTCCGGTAAAAAGAAATTCATTTCAGCTTTGACAAAGGCTTCTGCGTGTTCATATGAATGTAAGCTCTTTCAGCTCTGAATTCATGCTTGTTTTGCTTCAACCTTGCCTATTCTTGTCTTAAGATGGCCTGCTAATTGCTAGGACTGGCTCCTCCTGATACATGTATAGAAATAAACATTCTTTTTGTTTCCTTTTGAGGCCCTAAAGGCTCCATGTGTCCTTACCAGCTTTCTTTGGTGTACGGGTGAAGGTTCCTTTGACAGTGCGGCAGTGGGAGTTGTCTCCACCACAAACCCCGCATTTGTCCTCAACTTTAGTTGAGCCGATTTCTCTGTCGCAACCGACTTTCTGCAGAGCAAGAAAAGAGAGACAAATGGGCTGCGACTTTTCCCGCACAGAGGGAGACAGTAACATTTACAATCTGATTTGACATAGAACGGGTTTCTCAAATATCTCAGAGACACCTTCGTTAGCTGCTGGCATATCAGTTATTTGGATGCAGGAAGTTGAAAGGACTCGTGACATTAACTGTTTCAGGCACTTTGAATCTCTTTTTCAAGAATATGTGAGAGCCAAGTAAGGTTATACACAAAAATTTGCTGTTAAATCCTTGCAGACACAACACAAATTGGAGTGTGTAGAAGCTGTTGAGGCTGACGAAGACGCAGCTGCAACAGGAATGACACCAAGCTTCTAACCTGCTTGTTGTAATTGAACTGGGGCAAGCGGGTGGAAATATCAAGATTAGAAAATAAGCAAATTACTGGCACGCTGCAGGGCTCCAGTCTACGTTTGTTTATTCCACCAAATCTGTAAGATTTTCAGGGCTGAGGCTTTAAAGAAAGACACATATCTACTGCAATAAAAAAGTGAAAATTGGAGCCCTGCAGTGCATGAGCCTTTTGGTTTCTCATTCATTGCTGATGTCCTGCTTGGCACAGCACATGCCCCCCCCCCCAACGTTTCTTGATTGAAATGTCGGGGCAAACTGACAATAATAAATCAAGAACTCATTAGGAAGGTTTCTTCTAAACTGAGCAAATGTCCAAGATTAAACTGCAGTAAAACTGGCTCGGTGTGAACTTTCCTGACATCCTGCTGCTTTTCTGAAGAATCGGTCGAAAGCTTTCAGAGTTCAGCCTCCTGCTGCGCGTCATGACCTGCTGCAGCTTTGAACGTGTGGTTTGACGTGTCCTTACCACGCATTCTCCACGCACGCAGATACTGTAGGCATCCCTGTACGAGCATCTCGTCCCATCATGCACCAGCTGCTTCATGTACGCCACGTCTCCCGTCTCCTTTGACTGGCAATACAGGTGGCATCTCTTGTTGGCTACAAGAACAGATTACTAAATTATTAGAGAATAATGACAGTTTCAATGGAAACCTGGACAGCAGCTGGGTTTTGGATAAGGTTTGGAACAACTCCTGACTCTGATCATTGACAGAGGTGTTGATCATCAACATCAGCTGATGGCTTCCTGAAATATTTACCTGTGTAACACCTCCCATCTGTAAACCGCTCAAGTTCACTTTATTAGCTTCAACTTTTACACAGCTGCTCATCAGACATCACTTTACTAATTCCTAGATGAATTGGGCTGCTATCCTCTGGTTTTCATTGAAAGTAACATGGTATTTAGATAACTGTTTCCATTTTCAACACAGTAAAGCATATGATTCAGGATAAATACTTCATTTATTTGGGATGTTTGGAGAGAAGCCAAATCAGCATGTGATCTGTTTTCATGTGTAAAAGACAGGATAAAGGTTTTGTACTTGCAAAACTGAGCTGTGTGTTCAGACTTGTAGATTTCTATTTGTGTTCATGAAAGATACAAAACAGGATGAGACTTCATCTTAGCTTATAATCGTCTGAGTAAAACTGTACTAAATCTCTCTCCACAGCGTAAACTGCTGAAATTTGTGTCTACAAAGCAATTTGTAGCAGCATTTTGAAAGAAATGTCATGGAAAGGGGAGTAAGCTGCTAATAACTAAGCATGCATCAGTAAGGGTTGCTGTGGTGATGATACAGCCCTCCTCTCTGGTTCAGAGTAATTATACCTGACTATTTTTTCTCTTTTTCCCTGTCCACAGCGCGTCTCAAAATCCTTCTACACGGTCAAACATCTGAACTTTCATTGTTGCTGTTTTACTCATCAGCAGAGTCGGGCTTTAATAAATGCATCGTGTTTCATTTGTGATCTGTCTGTCAAAGATATGGAAATTAGAGTTCAGTTCATTGTAGGGTCTGTGGAGCAGATCAGTCCTAATTCTCTCCTTAAAAAAAAGGATATTATGATGAGGAAAACAGATTTTTCTACAGTTTGGTGAAAATATTGATGCTGAATTTAAACTGTGGTGCCGTAATATGTTAAAAAGTAAAATTTCCCGAAGTTTTCCGCTTCTCACCTTGTTGTGGACTAGTCAAACTGTAGCCCCAAAATATTTAAGCTATTCACTTGCAAATTATACCATCTCTGGACACTTTACTATGTCTATCTGTGCAATTGCTTGTCAACACAGCTAATTGGCCAATCACGTGGCAGCAACTCAGTGAATTTAGGCATCAGAATGAGGAAGAAATGGGATTTAAGTGACTTTTAATGTGGCATGTTGTTGCTAAAGCAACAGGGTTTTCACGCATTTACAAAGAATGCTTTTAAGAAGAGACAATGTCCAGCACCTCGCTGATTTCAGAGGTAAGCAGAGCACCACTGGGTGACCCTCCTGTCAGAAAGCTGAGGATCCCCGCAGCTAAATGTGTGATCTCATCATTCTCACAAGACAGCATTCAAGAGCTCCTCATAGTTCTCTGTATGAAAAACAAAAAACTAAGACATCTTTCTGTATCAGCGTGAAAACTCTGCTCCTTTACCTGCAGGCATGATGGAACAGCTCATCATAATTTAGTGGTCAACATAACACCATGACCACAGGAATAAAACTAGAATGGACATAAACTCTCACTGGCTAAATCATGAGGTGCTCTTCTTGTCAGTTGGACTACAATTCACACAGACACACCAAAAAAATTGAAGATGGAAAAACGTTGCTAGTCTGAGGAGTCTTGACTTTATCAACAATTCAAGCTGCTGATGGTGTATGTGTGGGGGGTATTTTTTCACCACACCTTGGGCCCCTTAGTTCCAACTAAGCATTTAATTTTACTTTTCATTATGTTAGGATCCCCATTGGTAGCTGAAAAAAACTGCAGCTATTCTTCCGGAGGTCCATCATGAGAACTGGTTCTCAAACATTTTTACCTGGTTAAATAAAGGTTAAATAAAAAAAAAGGTGTAATAAACAATGGAACATTGTGCTAAGTTAAATATCTTAATTTCAGCATGGTGGGACTATGTGCAGTGTGGTGCTGAGGACCTGTTGGCGAGATTTTTGGTTAACACTGGAGGACCAGATCAGGGAAGTTTTTGCCACAATCAACAGATTTTGTTTTGTTTTTATTTAATTTCTTTTAAATTTTCTTATTTTTATTGTTTCTATTGCATCTTGATGTAATGCTTTTAGTTTTTATGTAGAGCACTTTGACTTGTTTTTTACATGATTGCACAAATAACACCACAGCCTACCTGAGTTTTGTTGTCTTATTGTTGTTTAATTCCACTGACTATT
>CM047985.1:5494847-5510835 GCA_026261665.1 Melanotaenia duboulayi
ACTGAACTATCTGGACCTAAAACATCTGGACCTGAACTATCTGGACCTGAACCATCTGGACCTGAACTATCTGGACCAGAACCATCTTGACCTGGGTTTTTATTGTTGGGCATAAGCCAGAGAGCTTCATGGAGTTCATCGACTGAAAGAGGGACATCTAAGGCCATTTGATTTATTTATGTTTTAATTTTTGAAGACTGATGTTACAAAAAAAATATCAATATTGTCAATCTCCAGTTTCTAGTTGCTGGTTCATTGTTCTTATTTCTCAGAGTGAATGATACTTTTGCGTGATCGCTGATGGTACTGGGATAGATTCTGATTTCTGACGTGTCACTCATCGCTCATTCAATAACAGTCTTAGCTTTCCAACAAAATGCCCCATGAGCAGAAACACAGCTGTTGGTGTTTTCAAAGGATTTGTGTAATTTTCCAAAATAAACCATTTCTAATAATATTAAAAACAAAATAAATTTTTCCAGTATTGACCGAAAGTCATGGAAGATTCCAGCTAGTTGAAAACTGAAATTTCTCTCCTCTGTGGTGTGCTGCTGCCCTCAGGCAACAAATCAGATGTTTGGGTATGCAGTATTTATTTAAATTATTAATTAAAAAGAATAAAGATAAAGTAATGATACAAGATATTATTAAATTAGGTGAAATAGAGGGTTTGACCTTTGACCTGGCTAACAATTCTAGCAACTAGTAATATTATAATTTATTTTCTTAATAAATTAAAATACCTTTATTTAAAAAGTGAATTTGCATAAATATGTAAAGAAGTGCATTTGTGTTTAATTTAATTTGTTTGTTTATTGCTTTAGGGCAACATTATGCAGTTACTGCTTTCCTGCTCTGACACACTTGATTCAGTTGGCCGTCTTATTGTTCAGAGACTGAGGTATTTGAAAGCCAACTCATCAACTGAATCAGGTGTGTTGGAGCATGGACTGAATCACAAGAAGAGTATCTTTTTTATGTTTTAAGATGACTGTTTAAAGCAATATAAATACACACTACATTCTTGCATGCCCCATGATTACCCCACTAAAGACAACTACCACAATGTCCCCTTAAGTACATTTAGGTACCAACAAGACCTTACTGGATGTATCTTTTCAGCTCCTGTCCGCTGCACATGGACCAGTGGTAACGATGGAAGGCCGCCTGCACCAGAGGAGCCATCACGCTTCCCATGGCCGTTTCATCCCCGCAGCGGTTCCCCTGGCCATCGTGCTCCATGCCCAACCTGCTCCCACAGGAGAGAAAAGTATTTACACTGCTGCAGAATTACAAGACACGTTAAATATGCCATGCTATCCCACACTTTTACAGCTAAAGCTGCGTGTAAATGCCACATTTGTTCACATTATTAGTGGTATTCCTGTGGCTGATGGCCTATTATGAGAAAGCAAAAAAAAACAAAAAAACAAAAAAAACAAAACAACTGATAAATTGAAACATTACTCTAATAATCTCCACTGATTGCATGTTTGATTTGTTCATTCTTTGTCCTTTAGACTCTTATTGGCAATTTATTACAATGTGTGAGGCATCAAGTGCTTTTTGAGACACATCATTTTGGTTCAATTCCATTCAAAGATGGCTTTATACAGCTGATTAAACAGCTTGAGACAGCCCACAGAGGACAGATGCAACATCTGGTAACAGTGGCACTCCCATGACAATTTGGACTCGAACACATCAAAAACCAAAAAAATAATAATATTCTTTTGGAAATCTAAACAGAGTGAGCACTCTGGACCTCCGTGGAGAGAGGAGTGAGTGGAAAGGATGGACTGTTACAGATACCTGGGAGTCTACATCACAGCTAATCTCATCTGCTCAGCACACATTTTCAGGTGGGAAATGCCCAACAGAGGCTGTACTTCCCTAGGAAGTTCAAGCAGTTCCACCTTTCTCAAAATCTGCTGGTCAAGTTTTACCAGGTGGCTGTCGAGAGCCTCCTGTCCTGCTGCTGCACTGTGTGGTTCGCTAGCTGCAAAGTAGAGGACAGAGAAGCTTTACGGCAGGCAATAAGAAAGGAAGAGAGGGTGAAAGGTACCACATCACCCCCTCTGTCTGAGATTTATGCTGGTGAACTTCACATGAAAGCCAATTATATCTTAAAGGACCCCACACACCCTGGACAGCTGTTCACTCATCTTCCTTCTGGAAGGGGATATAGGGCAAGGAGGGCACAAGCTGACAGACTGAGAAATCATTTTTATTTTCATGCAGTCAAATGTGTGGGTCCTCCTCTATAATGCACTTTACCTTGACACAACCATTTGCCTATTTTTAAATATAAGCACACATACGTTTTTTTATATATTTTTAAAGACGTTTGGGTTTAGTTTTGATGTAGTCTATCATGTGTTGACAGAGCTGTATGAGCATGTGTGACTGTGGGGAGATGTTGCTAAATGGTCGTCTGATTCTGATGGACTGTTATCTCATTTACACATATTTATCTGTTTAATGGTGAAAAAAAAGTTGACTTTCTTAGAAGATGCCTAGTCTGGTCTGACCTGGTGCTCCAGTCATTGCCCACAATTTTATTTACACTCACCGGCCACTTTTAAAGCTACACCAGATCAACTGTTCATTTACTAAAATAGCTAATCAGCCAATCAGATGGCAGCAATTCCACATATTCATTCATGTAGACATGGCTGAGAAGTTCAACTAAGCATCTGAAAGAGGAAGAAAGATGATTTAAATAACTTTGATTGTGCTGAGACCTGCTGAGTTTGAAAATGAGTATGAAAATGTTCCTCTGTAGAGGAGTAGCAATTAAGATGTGATTAATTTTTTTATGACTTTTTATGCAAAAGCAATTACTTCAAGAGAGGCTGATTGTGCATCATGTTTGTCTCCTGATTAGACCAGTAATGTGCTAAGACCTGATCATTAATTGATAAAAATGGACACAACAAAAGGTTAACTATACGTTTAGGAAACAAACAGTTTTGAGATTAACACTGTGCCCTTAATTTAACTTTAACTTTCATAAAACATTTAACAAGCTATCTGGAATGGAAAAATTTTGTATTTAATACGTGTACATCTGTGCAATAATCCTGACCACCTGAACTGACTCATCACATAAAACAAACTGAGTCAGATCTATCAAGTAAGAAACTTAAGATATAAAAATCTATCCCCCTTTTAAATGTTTTATATTTAAATATAGAAAAAATATTCTCATGTCAATAAATTAGGAATTTCAGTTACTGTTATGAAAAAGATAAAAGCTGTTTTAACGATACCAACGTCATGCATCAGGCCAGATTGGACCCACTGGTGGGCCAGTTTTGCCCCTCAAGATGTCATTTAACAGCCTTGCTTTAAACCATCAACACTGCTGCGACTCCAATGGAAACAATCACCGCATCTGTTAGAAATCTGTAACAAAAAACCTCAAATTTTTATGTTGTGGCATCAGTTTTACATCACACTCCTTTTTACACCTTTAATCAGCACTTTAAAATGTCTTTTCTCAACTTCCATCCTGCATTGTATCTACAACTGAAGATTAAATTTAAAAGTTTTTTCTAACTTATTGCCTTATTTAACATCTTTGGTATCACAGTCCTCACACAGAAATCATTGATGATGCACAAGATTGATCCACTACGTACATTCATATAAGATAAATAAACAATAATATACAGATATGGTGGAGATAAACTCATTAAACAGTTGTTGTTTGGTTTGCATCACGTTCAGAATAAAGGCTTTTAGCACGGCTCGTATGAAGCAAACAAAGTGGGCTAACAAAGCAGGGTTAATGTAAACTAACAGATTAGACATAAAAACATCCCCTAGGAAATGAGTGATTCCAAGACAACCTTTTCATCAGGTGGCATTTAAATTTAAATTTATAATGAACATAGTCAGAAATGTGTCTCCTGACCAAGAAGACTCTTTAGATTTGAACCTTAATTCAAATGTTTTCTAGTTGCAGTCATTTAGATTCATTCATTCTCAGTACTGCTTATTCCATGCGGGTAAGCTGGAGCGTATCCCGGCATTAACAGGTGAGAGGCAGGGTACACCCTGGACAGGTCACCGGTCCATCCGAGATTCGAACCAGCGACCTTCTTGCTGTGAGGCTGCGGTTCTAAGCACCACACCACCGTGCAGCCATTATATGATTAAACTATTGGCTGAAAATTTTATGTTCACAGAGATGTCCACAAAATGACCACAAAACAGCACTCAAAGCTGGCTTCTGGAAAAAGTCTCAGCTGTTTGCAAGTCTTGTTTGGAAGTCTGAAGTAAACAGTCTTAAACCATTATTATATTTCTGTTGAGGTGGCTAAATGTAATCAACTTGTTTTAGTAATTTACCATCTTTAGTACATATTATTACATAATATGGAACACACTCCTGTGATATGAATTAGAAAAAAAAAGTCTTTAAACTTGCTGTGAACGACCTGATTTTCCTCCTTCCCAACCAAGGATGGGTTGTGGTCTGAGGTGTGTTAAAAGGGAATTTGTCCCAATAATCGGCTCTAAAAAGGGTTGTGGCCGACAATCTAAAGTATTAACCTTGTTCAGTATTTACAACCAAAAGTCTTCATGGATGTGAGTACAAGCCGACAACTCCGGCGTCGTGACTGTGGATTGTGACGTGGAATCGAGTGTAGCCAATCCACAGAGTGAGCTGAGGGGGAACAAGGAAGGGTATAAAGACCGTGTTCTCGCCGTCACCAGGCTTTTTTCTTTCAGTTCTGGATTTTTTTGTTAACAGTATTAAGATCATTCCCTCGTCTTGTATGTCCTCTTTATGCTGGATGTTATGTTTTGTGTTGGTTGCTGTGCTTCTTCTTCTTTGTTCTTGTTAGATCTCGTTTGATCGTGCGAGACTTCTGGTTCGGAGGACTAGAATCTAGATCGGTTGCGGGACAGAACCGTTATGTGTGTGTTGTTCTGTGCTAAGATTATCGGAGCTACCACACTGTACCATCAAAACTACTAAGTTGATTTTTTATCTTCACGTGAGGTCTTGAATAGATTTAAAAATTGCCTCAGATATAGAAAATCCTTTTATGTGTACCCAGCATAACTGATCTTCCTCCTCTAAGTGTTTTTTTCAGGGATTTCTTCAAAAACAAAGACCAGAAATAAACCAATTTACTGCTAAATGGTGCCGAGACCACAGCAACCATCATATGTCATTAGTTCATTGTTGGAGGTTAAATCATTATTAAACCAAGTGACTTTGTGACTGTTCCTGTTTTCCTTATGCCACTGAGGACAAAACACTGTGAGTCAGACAAGAAGTCATGATATCATGAAGCCAAAGTACGTAATTTGCCTATTTAAAAAATATTAATTTGGACCCACAACTGTAATTTGATTTGNACCTAAGTACGTAATTTGCCACGTCTCAAAGAAAGGTTTGGTCAAAGTGCAACATGTAATGTCTTCAAGAGGTGAAGTCTATTTAAAAAATATTCATTTGGACCCACAACTGTAATTTGATTTGTGAATCTCAAGACTCAGGTGTGATCCTCATTGACCACTGCTTATTCTAACAGGAGGAAAAAAAAATCTGAGACTGTAAGCTTCAGGTACACGCCGCTATCATCATCATGGCCTGAATAGAGAGCAATCTAACAACCGAGATGACATGAGATATTCCAAAATGGCAACAGAAAATGCCAACAAGTGTAGATGACATTTGCAGGTATGTAAAGGTCGTTGTACATCAGGGTACACAAATAATTTTAAAATTAAATCATGGCTAAAATGGTAAGGGTCTTCTCTAGTATGCTACATAAAGTTCACGGACATGTAAGAGAGACAGACTAAAGGATAAGGACACATCAAAGTCTGTGCAGAAATAGTCTGTGCAGTCTGTGCAGAAAAAGCAGACAGCCTTTTCTTTCCGCAAACATCCCCTTCAGATTGCCTATGAAGAACTGACCGAAGTTAACGCCTCTGATTTGTAGCACTTCACTTACTTGGAACGATTAAAATCATCCTGCTGCATGGCCCTCATGCAACCTTATCCTCTCGCTTGCTTAGCTGTACTCCAGCTCAGAGGCTCAGCAGCTGCCTCAGAATTTATAAGAAGCTTCCCCCCTCCATTTACAGGATTTAATCTCTAGATTGAATTGGAATAATTATCAGAAAATCCCTCCCGTAGGATCACTCCTTAGTGGAAAGCTGAGCATGTGTACAGTCAGCTACTGATCCCTGAAGAAGCCTTGCAGGGTTAGCTGCACAGCAGCAACCATGAAGCTGGAAGATTTGATGTCGCACTCGAGGACATTTTAGCAGGATGGAGTCTTGCTGTTTCAGCTGGTAGACTCGGAAACAGTTTCTAAGAGATACCTTCCTGCCTACATCTACTAGACTTCTCCTTCTTTAACAAGATCAAACACAAGCAAGAATACAAGACTCCAAGGCAGATTTCACCATGCTGATGGTGCTAAGATCAGCTGATTCCAACATCTAAAACTCGTGTCTGTCTCATTTCCAAAGATATCGACCCACATGGGAAACTGTATGATGCCGTTGATGTTGATCGTGTTGCCTTCCCAAATTATAATCCCTTAAATCCTGATATCCGCAGGCTCAACTGTATTCTCTGTCCAACTGGACGCGATATGTTCCAGGACCAGTTGATGTGGCCAGCTGGCAGCAAAAAAGAAAAATGTTCTGTTTGTTTTTCCAACTGGTTTCATTTTTCCAAACGAGGGTGTTTAAAAAGTTTTGTTTCAGAGAATGAAATCAGGACAAAAGGCTTTCTGACAGAGAGAGAAATATCTCAAAAAGCACAGCTTGAAAATAAGGTTTTCTGGAAAACTTCAGCCTATTAAAACCTTTTATTTCTTATTTTGTATTACTTTAAAGAAGCTGGAAACATGAAAACTATTTTAAAGCTTAAACTTGCTACTATTTGGTCTGAATTACTAATGTTAACCTCATGTTTTCCTTGTAAACACTGACGCTCGATCAGATTTGAAGAGAGAAAAACAGGAATTTGTGTTGAGTCTTAAAGCATTAATGTAGTAACTTCATCTCACGAAAGCCAAAAGCACATTACAATTTGTAGCTAACAGTCACACTTTTGGTTGGGCAAATATTAAATATTTATGGTTTACAAATTAGTAACAAGAGCTAAAAACTGACCCATAAATTAAGATGTTTTTGATCTGCTTGCAATCATGTTTTTGCAGTCGTGTTTTTGGCCTCTGGGACAAATTAGCAGCAAGAAAGTTTATTTTTGCTACGGTTTGGTCTTTAAGTAGATTATGGGGGTTCTTGCACATCATTAGGTTTTTAATTTATTGTGAATTTTCCTACTGAAAACATGTTTTTTTCTTGTTGTTTTTAATGAAATGCTGTGAGAGCACTTATAAATTTTACCCTAACACACTAAATTGGACAGAGATTTAGGCCGGAAGCAGATTTGGAAATACTGGGTACTCATTAGCCAATTTATTAGGTATTCCTTTTCAACTGCTTCAGTCAATCAAATCACAGAAACACAATAGATTTAGTCATGTATACAAGGATTCAGATCACTTGATGAAGTTCAAACTGAGCATCACAATGAGGAAGAAAAGAGATTTAAGTAACTTTGAACATGGCACGATTGTTGGTGTGAGTGTTTACTGGGATTTTCACATCCAACTATCTGATTTCCAGAGAATGGTGTGAAGAAGAGAAAATATCCAGTGAGCAGCAGTTGTCTGGACCACAAAGTCTTGTTGATGTCAGGGGTCAGAGGAGAATGGGCAGACTGGTTGGAGATGATAGAAAGACAACAGGATGTCAGACAAGCACTGGTTCCATCCAAGGTCTGCAGAACAGCATCTCTGAACACACAACACGTCCAACCTTGAAGCAGATGGTCTACAGCAGCAGAAGACACACCGGGTGCCTCCTGTCAGCTAAGAACAGGAAACTGAGGCTACAATTCACACACACTCACCAACACTGGACAATAGAAGATGGAGAAACGTTGCTGGTCTGATGAGTCTCCATTTCAGCTCCACATTCAGATGCTAGACTCAGAATTTGGTGGAAACATCATGAAAACATGGATCCATCCTGCCTTGCATGAACGCTTCAGGCTGCTGGTGGGGTAATGGTGTGGGTTATATTTTCTTGCCCCACTTTGGGCCCCTTAGTACCAACGTGGCCTGATTTAACCACCACAGTCTGTCTGAGTATTGTTGCTGACCATGTCCATCCCTTTATGACCACAGTGGAGCATCTTCTGATGCTACTTCCAGCAGGATAATGCACCATGTCACAAAGCTCAGATCATCTCCACCTGCTTTCTAGAACATGACGATGAGTTCACTGGACTCCAACGGCCTCCACAGCCACCAGATCTCAGTCCAGTAGAGCAGCTTTGGGACGTGGTGGAACGGGAGATTCTCATCATGGATGCAGCAACTGACGCTGTCACGACAATATGGAGCAAAACCTCTCACAAATGTTTCCAACATCTTGATGAATCTGACACCAAGAACTAAAGCAGTTCTGAGGGTAAATATGGGTCCAACTCAGTACTGGCAGGGTAGACCTGTAAAGTGGCTGGTAAGTGTGTAACTGCCCATCACAACAAACAAATGTAGTCAGTCATGCTCACACAGGACAGACAGGACAACACATGATGAAAGTAAAGTTAGAGCTGCGTAGAGATTTTTAACTACATACTACAACTACATACTAAATACTAAAAGAGGGTGCACTTCTGAATAAAAAATGAATCAAGGATCAATCAATCAACCGAGTGAGTGTGGCATTACTTTTTATCAATGTTAATCAGAGGGTTTACTATGTCAGACTTTGAAAACCCCATTTGTAGTAAAGTAATAGGTTTGAATAGTTAAAACACGAGTGTCCGAAGTTGGTGTCCTGCAGGTTTTGGATGTTTCCTGCTTCAGAATCAGATTGATAGGTCAGCTTGGGCTGCACTGAAGCTGTTGAGGAGAGCAATTTAATTTGAATCAGGTGTGTTGGAGCAGAGAAACACTTAAAACCTGCAGGATTACGGCCCTTGAGGACCAGAGCTGACTTTCTGCAAGTAAACTGTAATTTGACAGCTGGTGCTGCGATTATAAAACCAGGTTTCTATCAGAGCAGAACAACAGTCTGAAAAGTGACCTGTCGAGAGAGTTGACACAGAGAGCTTTTCAGGCCTGATTTCTGGTGCTTTTGGTCGTTAGAAAAAAATGTGAGTGAAAGCAGCTCAATTGGAGAAAAAAAAAAAGAAGCTTTGCAGCTCGTGTTTTGGCCAGTTTGGATTTAACTGATACATAATTCAAGCTCCAAAAGCATTATGTTGGTTAAGTCTGATTTTGGTTTGGCTAAACATAATAATTTTTGACTTTTTCTTTTTCTTTCTCTCTCTCTCATGTGTCATGTAATCTGTATTAAATTAAGTTGCACTCAGAAACTTTCAGAAATGTCAGAAAAAGGCACAAAGTGAGCAGCTCTCGCCCTCTCACCAAGATTATTACATTTTACAGTCTTGTTGCTATGCAACCTGCCCAACAGAAACCTGCAGGTTTAACATACCAAATTTATTATGTGTTACAGAGATGGTATTTTTTCTTCATGTGTTCAAATCAGTTGGAAATTAATGTGAATAGTCCACCAAAATGCAGACTGATTATTCACTTTTTCCTTTCAACCGTTTTTTCTCTCTGCAGAAAAACTTAACTTAATCAAATACCCACCAGCCCCTTAAGATAAATGTTGCTAGCACATTTTACCATTACACACTTATGTACAGCTGCTGTTAATTTGGTCATTTTTGGGACTTTTTCCAGAGAAGATGGATGATGTTCATAAAAAGAAATGAGTTTAAAGAGGTTGTCCCCAACCTATTTTCCTTAATTATCTCCTTTATACAACAACCATAAAGCTGTGAACCCCTGGTCCTGCCCCGTCCCACCCCATGCTGAAACAATGCTTGGTTTTATGTTTTCATTAGCTAGTTGCTTGCCACAAATTATGCATCCTGGCGGAGTCTTGTGCTGTGCTTTGATAAAAAAAAACAAAGCAAAGGTAACTATCAACAAATCATTTGCACATTTCTATATTCCATTATAGCTCCACTAGCTCACTGACCTCAATAAACCATAGTACACGCTCAAGGTGGGACCTACTACTACTATNATCAATAAACCACAGTACATGGACGCTCAAGGTGGGACCTACTACTACTATTTTTGACTAAGGATACAGGTTTTAAAATGTTGTATAGCAGATTTTCAAAAGCTTTTGCTTTCCGGCTCCCGAAACGCTGGTTCCATGTGAACAAACATCTAAATGATACAGTAAAAATTTAAGTGGGTGGACCTCAACTAGTCTTATTGTGAAAACGGGCTTAATTTCAGCAATAATACAGGCTCTGTACAGTAAAAGCCTCCTGGACCCTTTGTTCGCTTTCAGGACCCTTTAGGGGATCTGGGACCCCAGGTTGGGAAACACTGGTTTAAAGCAAATGAAATTTGCACTTATGAACACAAGCTGGAAAAGAAAAAAGAAAGAATGAAATTCTACACGTGCTATAATGCTTGCTGTCATAGTGCCCGGGACTGATGTGTTGAAAGGTTGCTCATGTCATCCTAAATGTGGATCACGGGGACGAAGGCCTCCAGAGAGCTTTGACATTAAAAGAAAGGACAATCATTTCTTTAACAGCACACCACACTGTCACCCTGAGTACAGGATTCAGTGTATTTAGGAGCTTCAAGCACAAAGGAGGAAGGACATAACAAGAGGCACCTACACATGTCCGGTCTCGTGAGCCACAACAAAGGCAGAGGAAAAGCCGTCTTCGTGGTTTAGGGTGCAGCTGCGGACCGGGTGGCACATTCCTGTGACAGGGGCATAACCTGAAGAAAAAGAGATGAAAATTATTAGAAGAGATTTAAAAGTAACCTTTACAAACGTAGCCAAGTATTTTTGCATATAGACTACTCACAGAAAATTAGTTCTAATATACTGAAAATGCACTCAGACTTCCACATCAATGTCAAGTAGTTTTAAGACCCTCATGTTGTCCTTTGGGGTAATTTTGACCTCAAAGAAATCTTCTGCCATCAAAATATTTTCCATTCATGAAGTGGTCTGAAAATAATGGGGTTGTTTTAATACTATATGTAACAAAACTTAAATTTATACACCAACAGTTAAAACAGGTGGGTTCATTTTTTACCTCAGAGGCAAAAGAGGTAAGGAAACTAGGAAGACATTACAGGGGTTAGACCAACGATATGAAACCAAAACTGCAGTGTTTGACTGTAGTTTTGTTTTGTAGTTGCAATAAACAGAAAAAGTTCATCCTGGTTTTACACCAACTACAGACTTTTTTTTTTTTTTAACAAAGACTGCAGAAATCACAGAAACAAAGAAATATTTCTCATGCAAGTTTTAAAAGAATAGGACAGCATTATGTTTTTGTGCATTTGGATTCGCATTCTTTTAAATCAACTCAAAGATTAGATTAGATTGTTTACATCATGTTTATCCAACAAGACGGTCTCAGGTAAAATTAGGGATTTCTCCTCCTCTACAGCCCCAGTATGAATGGAGTTCCACTGGGATCAGTTTTAGGGCCAATTCTGTTCTCAACATATATTCTCCCCTTGGGTTTTATTTTCCGCAAGTACAACATCTCATTTCACTGTTACTCTGATTTTCCTGCCTTTAAATCTTGACAAACCCACACTGCTCATATCGCTCCAGGATTGCTTTAAGGAGAAAAAATGCTGGATGGCAAACAACTGTCTTCAGCTAAATGACAGTATATCAAGAGATCCTTGTCTTGAACATTTCTAATTCTTCACCAGACTTAAAAGGCCTCTTGGGGCCTCTGTCATTCACTCCTACAACCCATGCCAGGGATTCCTGAGCCATATTTGACTGTGAACTGAAACTTATAAAGCAGACTGATTCAGTTGTAAAAAACTGTTTTTCCCACCAAATAAATACCCCAACGCTAAAATCGTTCCTTTCCACCAATGGCCCGAGGACAGTTGCTGAAGCCCTTATATAAATGTATTTTGGTATAAGTTAGTCTCTTTCATCCCATCTGCAGCTGGTTCAGAACTCAGCTGCCAGACATTTAACTTACACCAAAAAAAGACAAAGTGTCACCCAGGTTCATGCATCTCCACTGGCTGCCAAGTAAATATAATGTTGATTTTAAAATTATTTTGTATCTTTTTAGCTTTTTACATGGATTGATTACATTTCTTAACTCCTCTGTCCTAACTCTAACTTAGGACCTCTCAGGTGAGAAAAAGCTTTTTGCTTTCTCGCTGTCTAGTTTAGTCAATAAATAAGATTCGGCTTTTGTAGTAGCAGCTTCAACGCTTTGGAACAATGCGTCATTATTAATTAAGCGGACAGTTGAGTGCTCAACTTGTATTAACAGTTTTAAATCACTGCAGAACACATATTTGTTCTGCTTGGCTTTTAACTGTATATAGCCCTTTGGTGTACTTTTAGTGTTTTTATTGTTTAATCCTTGTTTCCTTCAACTCATTTTAGTATGACTTTAGTTTATGTGTGTGTGTTATATTCAGCATTATGATCAACCCTGACTGTTTTAAATATACTTTATAAATACATTTTATTTGATTATTTTCTTATGGTTATCTCCCAATTTTGTGACCTGAAACAAAAATACGTTTTTTCCTGTATTTGACACATCTTTTCCAGATTTCCTGTGATATTTAACCCTTTGGCATTCCAGTGGGTTTCAGGCAGAATACTGGGTGTTCCTGCACGATTGCAGGAATGTCAGGGGGTTGGGAACATTAAAGGACAAAGTCTGACTGCAGCAGTTAGGTCTCTAAAAATGGCTAAATCCTAAATGTCCAAAAATAAATAAAATCATTCAGCTGAGCATTGTTCCAGTTACTCTGAATAACCAACAACTGGGACTGTTGTGTTTTGTAAATGATGTTGCTGTTGATTTTTTTCTGAAAGTAATTTTTCCACTTAGAACCAAAAAAGAAATTTCCATCACTTCTCAAAGTTTCTGTCTCAGAGGCAGATTTCTGAAACCAGGACAAGAAAAACTTCTTTAAAGTAGGGCAGATCTGAGAATCTGTGTATGTCCTGTGTGTGTTTACATGTGTCGCATGTGTATCATGTCTGTGATGCTCTATGGGATGATGAAAGAGCAGCAGGAGGTGGAGACACAGCTGGAGACTCAGGGTTGAGGGAAGTTGACAGCTATGTCTATTGTCATCTTCAGATTTATTTTTTGTGAATATTATTACTTTTCTCCCAACTCCTGGACTTAATAGGATGTTGCATGAGGGCATGAGACCTCATGCCCCAAAATTTGTTTCATGTCAAAAAAACTGTCAAATGTCAAGTAATCAAGCCGACATTTCAAATCCTTAAAATCTTGGTATGTTTGGTTGTTTTGGCCTGAAGTTGTTTCAGAGTTGTGCAGTTTTAGTGATTTTTCTAATTATTTTTACTTTATTTTGTAATTGTAATTGACATTTTCTCTTCAATGATTGAAGAGGGTCATGAATGTCTTTACCCGTTTGATTGAAATTGAAAGTTCAAGTGAGAGATTTTGTGACTTACAAAACATTGTGCTACTAACAGCGAAAATGCTCTCCAGATGACGAGGAAAAAAGTTACCCAAATGGACAAATAGTGATGTAGAAGCTTAAATCCCCCATACAGCAGATCTTTTATCAAGATTTTGATCTGGTCTGTGTAAACGACATTGTTCCACAACTATGGTGGTTTGTTCAAATGCAGCTATTTGAACAAAGAGATGATGTTGAAGTTATTTCCAGGCTGCATTTTTGCTCAGTTTTAGTAAAAATAAAAATAAAAAAGACACTATGTATTATGTTATATTGTTCATCTGAGGTGATCATTTTAAGACAAAATATGGATTCCCCCCCACGACTGTACCTGTTAAAAACATGTGCAAACTTGAACTTTACCTAAAATTCAACATATGTGAGAGACCTGCATTCTTATTACATTTTATGCAAGATCAAATTACTGAAAGCAGACTTGTATGAAAAGAGAACATTTTCAAAAGCAAAGCAAATTTCTCAAATGTGCAGCTCTGTGGCATTCATCATGAGAAAACGTAACACAAACATTTGACCCTGTCTGTTGTGTTTTTCTGTTTAGTCAAGCCCCGCTTGAATTTATAGCTTGTTCGAATCTCTTCAGTTTACTCTTCTGATCAAAATGCTTAATTAAGATTAGAGAAATCTCAGAGCTCGTGAGCATTCAGATTAACTCCTCTAATCGCTCAGTTTTCCATTATCAACAAACAAAAGCTGCAGCAAACAGCCACATGGGATAACTTTTAGACCTGCTGCTTATTTCTTTACTACTGTGGGATTCCTGATCCCCAGCAATAGTCCTATACATCTAAATGGCAACTGAAACACAACAAATAAAATCATCTCTTAGCCCACTTGAGGTTTTCACAGCAGACAGGAAGTGGTGCTAAAATACATAAGCACAGGAGGCACAAATGAATAGATGACTCAATAAATATAGCACCATAAAGACCATCCAAACAAAAAACAGAATTTAATTACCAACACACGTAACAGGTGTGTGTCTGTGTGTACGCGCGCATGTGTATGTGCTCTCTGCACCCTGCCCCTCCCTCTATGTGACAATTAACTAGTCAGAATCACCTGTGTGCCAGGACAAAAGGAGTGATTGGCTTGTGGGTTTTTTTTTTTTTGTGTGGCAGACGACAAGCAGCAGCGACTGGCCAGGTGGGGACGGGCAAGGGCGTGAAAGTAAAGCAGCACTGACGTGGCAAATCCCGACCACAACAGAGCCGAAGCACGGCAGGGATCCGGCGGCGGTAACATGAGCATGTGTGACGACGGGGTGCAACCTGGAGATACTGAGCAGAGCAGCAGTGGTTGAGGAGGTCTCACCAGGAAGGATACGAGAGAGGATGCCTTGTCTGGCATGTGGAGGGGTGACGTGCGCTTCATCTCTCCATGTACCCAAGTAGCCTTTCTTTCACCCGTATGATCCAGGATATAGCTGAACAATGCTTGGTTTTTCTTTTTAGCCTTAATTTGTTTATAGATTTTTGTTTATGTTGTTTGGATTCAAGCCGTGGCATCTGAAGCCTCTGGTCATCGCTATGATGGCCGGATGAAGACTGGTTGGTATGGGCACCAGCTGCATCTACCCAGAGTTTGGAAGGACTGCACCCCACCCACCAACCCTGAAGGCTGCAAGCACCCCTTTTTTTTGTTTTTTCTTGGACTTTTATCCTGCCTTTGATAAACTGTACATATTTTGTACATACTTAATCTGGCTTGTTGACTGATAGGTGCTCCTCAGTAGAGCTAAATACACACCGCTAACGAGGGGCCTACCAAAGCTCACCCCGTTACTCACACATCAACAGTGGCCAAACCTTTTCTCAGCTGCATGTCATTCTCTCAAATTTTGGCTTTCAGGAAAGAAAAAAAATTGGCATTGAAACAAACACAACATAAACTATTTAAACTTTTTCCTTCAGCTGTTTTTTTTTTCTTTTTCTATTTACAGTTATTTATGCTAATATTTATCTACTATCCTCACAAAACAGACTCAGATGGGGGTTTTTTTTTGCCACCACCGTGCATCAGAAACGTCAAGCAATTATTTTTTCTTCTTTTCAGACAGACATAACTCCCGGCTCACTTGTTGATCTTTGGCTGCTCCTGATTGGACATTATCGACTATTTAAACTACACTGCTGCATATTGCCAAAAGTATTGGTTCACCTGCCTTGATTCTCAAATGAACTTAGATATCCCATTCTTAATAAAATGTGTTCATATGACATTGCCCCACCCTTTTCAGCTATAACAGCTTCAACTCTTCTGAGAAGGCTTTCCACCATTCCTCCAGAAGCACATCTGTGAGGTCAGGCACTGATGCTGGATGAGAAGGCCTGGCTTTCAGTGTCCGCTCTAATTCATCCCAAAGG
>CM047985.1:5521229-5540295 GCA_026261665.1 Melanotaenia duboulayi
TTCTATTCATAGTAGAAAACATTAAAGACCCAACTCTCCATCCTCCCAGTCCCAGCAAGTTCAGCACAAACCCAAGAGCCACATCTCAGACTCTCCATAAAGTTTTATCTTATCTTATCTTGTCTGCCATAGGATCCTGGCACCTTGTAGTCACGAGTAGACCATGAACTACTCAGAACCAGTCACGTGTGAGACCGTTTGACAGCTGAAACTTGGCTGAAACGGGGTCATACAACAGAAGAAGGAGCCAAAGCACAGCAGCAAATCTGCAACAGAAAGACTGATTCTCTCCTTTAGTCAACTAAATGTAAACCTTTTTTTTATGTTTACATAAATTGAACATGTTTCCATTATCTAAATAAAAAGAGTGTGTATTGTCATCCGAAGACAGTGGTACTGTATAGGCAATTTATATGTGAGTATAACAAACACAGAAATGGCCACTATCCAGACATTACATTTTTGAGGATGAAGACAAATAGGAGTAGTTGGAGCCCTGGCTGGGTCCTCTGCTGCATTCTGGGGTGATTCTGTTTATTTTCTTAAAAATGCTGTAATTTTATTTTTTTTTAACAGGTGTAGCAGCTGGTTGTCTGGTTTTTCTGTTTGGTTTTGATTCATTGTGCGGGATATTGCTGTTTCTATATCTGTCACTTTTTACTTAATCTTCTCTCTTTCTTTCTCTCTTCTCCTCACCCTCCCCTGTACTCGTTTGCCCCACCAGGCCCTTCATTAACATCAGAACAAGACTCGAGTGTTAACGGAGCCTTTTGTCCACAAGGAAGTTTTTATATCCCTTTATAGCAGCAGCCAGACCATCATTCTGCACGCTAAGATGTTGGACGTGACGCTTTAGAATAAAGGAAATGTCAAAGTGATATCAGAGCAAAGATGATCTCTGACTGAGAACAATGTACCAACTCAATCTGTCTCTCCTTCTGATGAACAGTTATTCATGATCTTAATAGTCAAACAATGGGCATTGCAATAAACAAACAAATAAATAAAAAGAAGTGGAATTATACCTGTTCAAGTAACATTTTGATATAAGGAAAATGTAGCTGATGTGCCAGTAGCTGATGTAGAAATGGTGTCTGGTTGATGAGGAGAAACAATAGAAAAAAAAGAGCCAATGTTCCCCACAAGCTTGCCACAAAGCTCCACCTTGATTCCCCCTCCAGAACAAATCCAGCACCAAGCACCCAGCGGCAGAATCAGCGCCTCTGCATCGGATCAGGCTGGTTTGTCTCCTTGGCACAGTGCTTGCATCCGGCTCTCATTCCCATGACAACCACATGTCTGAAAGTATGAAAGTTTCAGATAGAGCTCTGTCACACTGAATTTGTTGATGCCATCTCATTTCATGCCAGGATGAGCGAGAGGAACATAAAGTGTTGCACAATGTTCTTTTTGTCACATTAGAACACATCCAAGTGTATATTTGCATTCTGACCTGACGGGTTCTTCATTTGTTAGATAAAGTTTTAATAAGCTTTTCAACTCAGTGATCTGAAGAACTTTGTCTGCAATATCCATGTAAATTACAGGTGACAGACTTCCCATCAGTAACTGTGCATCGTTTCAGAGATGCACAGGCAGGATTTTTCTTCCTATTTGTCTTTCTAACATAAAAATTCAGGTAAAGTGGAAATTTTTCTGTGAGTGGAACCGGCTTTTATTGTGTATGTTCTGAGTGCAGACAGCCGAAGAGTTTAAGCAATATTTATTTATTATTTGACTGAAAGAATAATAATAAAAAACATTCAGTGGATTCATTTCACTTGACTTTGGTGTTTATCTGCTTTGTGGTGCTGAGTCTCTTTGTGTTTCATTGTCTTCTTTCTAGAAAATTCAGATTATGTTGTTTTGAACCAAGAGCCCCACAAACCTGAGCAAAGAGACAGATTTTATAGTGGTGATTACTGGCAGGCACTTTAAAGAAGCAAAGTAATTTTCCAAACGATGTCTGCCAAACTGTCTTCTGGGAACAAAGTCAATAAATAAGAAGAAAACTCACAGCATCTGTGATGACTGCAAATGATTTTGCAGGTGCATGTAAAAATACACCAATATAATTGGACCTTTAATGCCAACTTTGAACAGTTACTTCTGTTTGACAGTAGCCCTGAAAGAAAATGAGAAACTAAATTTCTAGCCAGCCGTTACAAGTTGAATATTCTCCTCTCTTCCTGATGTGGATGCAGATGTAGAACGGAAAAGTTCAGCCAGGAAAAAAAGTATTGGCAACTGAAGTTATTTCTGTGGACTTGACAATAATAATAAGTACTTAAATTTACAGTACGGTCAAGAAGAATCCATGCAACAATATTTAATTGATAAATTCATCCGTCTACCTGAGAAAATTGGACTTAAATGTGCCTACATGTCAGAGAAATCTACTAAAAATTTTCATGGTGGTCAGTAAGAAGGCCATGGAAAAGGCGTTAGGTTTAGACCTCCTACGACCAACAGCATGCTGTTCTGTTGTGTTGGTTATCTGCGCTGCTGGGATCTATTGTACCATCCTTGTGTACTATTTGGTTTGGAAGTTTGAAGCAGCAGTGCTTCTTTCTATATGTATATGAAACAAATTGTCAGCTAATGCTGGTCATGCCAGTGTAACTGTCCTCCACTGGCTCATAAAAAAGGTCAAAAAGAAGCAGGTCTCTAAAATATATCAGCCGAGCCATTTTAATGTCTCTCAGTGCTTTTCTTACAGACTCATTTCAGGCAATTTTACACAATATGTTGTTGACATTTCCTCACTGACTGTGACTTATTGATTTTTTCCTACAAGTCTGGACAAATTAATGAGCGAACATGTTTTTCTTTCTCTTTTTTTAATTATATATTTCTATATATTATAATTTTTTTTTTTTTAAAAAAGAACGTTTCTCAACAGATAAAGAAAAATGCACTGCCCCCAGCGACCCCCAGCTTCCCTGTCACACCTTTGTCTCATCCTGCATCTCTTAACACTGAAGTGTCATTCACACTGGAACCGTTTGCTGGTCTGCTTCCATGGATGGTGCAGTTCGTTTGCAGTAAATGCTCATTTGTTCTCTGGTGTGTCCCTTTGGACCGTCCCAGAATTGCTCTGAAAAGCCTCCAGCTGATCCATCTATCTCTCTAAGATTAGGATCAAAATCTTACTTTTGAATAATTTTTTTCCTTCCAGTTAAAAGGGAGTTTTTTCCGCCCACTGCCTCGTGATTGCTCAGGATGATGTGAAGTCAAGATTCAATGCAATCCATTGGTTTTCTTAGCTAGACTATTATTTATTGTGAAACTGGCTTGTGCAAACACTGAACAGAATTGGTTTGAATTGATTTGGACTTTGTTGTGTATTGGTGCTATACAAATAACGCTGACTTGACTTCACCTGGTGCTGAAACTGGTCTGCTAGACAACCAGTGACCAAAGTAAGGAGGTGGAGGATGCGTCACAGAGCAAAAAGCTGTATATCTTCTGCTGCTCATACTGGACAGATTCCTTTGAAAACTGCAGTAAATTTGAACATCAAAGAAACCCCAAGACTGCATTAATATATTGTTGCTCCAACGTTTACTTGCAGGGAGCAAGGCGCTTTTGGTCCTGACCAATCGATGAGCTAGATTTTCTTCTTGGTCAGTGGTCACTTTGCACAATAATGCCCCCAGCAAGCAGCTGCTGTAATTGCAGGATGACGTCCAGGGGGTTTTGGTGTGCTTTAGTAAACAGCAAAACAACAACAACGGCATGTGTGAAATTTTTTAGATTTCCCCACCCAGTTGAACCAATTCCTCCAGACTATCCTGCTGTGCTTAGAGCTCCTCTGCCTCCCCCTTCATCCAGTCTGCCTCATGTAGTCAGGTCAAGAAGCAGCTGGAAATACTGAAACAAAGGAAGGCGCAGAGCCACTGCAGGGGTGGCAAGGTATGAATGAATGAATGAAAACATGACTGCTTGGACACTGTTAGCATAGTGGACAGCTTTTCGATGGGGCTCCCATGCAAACCCAAAGCAGAAGATGAAGCTTTACCAAATATGCTTCTAAACCAAGTTCCTTTCAAGCTGAAAAGTAGAAAATATGACAAAAAATACATGCCGGCAAATGCTCAACTTACCTCATATAAAGTTGCCTACCAAGTCACACAATGTAAAAACCACAGACTATTATGGAGGACTTAATACTTTCCTGTGTGGACATGGTTTCAGCTATGATTGAAGACAGAGCAGCCAGCAACTACAAGCTATTCCTCCTTCCAATTACACCATTTATGACACATCAAAGGACATAGAGGAGCAGCTTAATGATAAGGTGCATGACAGCCGCTTTTTCTGCAGATGGATGAAGCCACTGACAGTGAAAAGACTGTGTGCTGAGAACTTATGTCAGATTCATTGATGGAGATGAGATGAGGGAGGAATTGCTTTTTAGCAAACAAGTTCTTGGCAGAGCCACTGCAGAAAAACTTTAAAATCATTTACTCTTACTGGAAAGAGGCCAATCTAAAATGGGAGGACTGTTCAGGGACCTGCACAGACGGGGTACAGGCTATGGTTGGCAAAAGAGGAGGGCTGCAAGCGCGTCTCCCTCAGTGTGCAGTGGATTCACTGCATGATACCCCGCAAAGCACTCAAACAGCTGAGTGGGGAGCTGAATGACCTTTGTTATCCACTACATCAAAACACAACCTGGCAACGCCTGGATTTTTTGGCACTGCGAGGAAATTCATGTTCTGTTTCACGAGTTCTGATAGTTAAATGCACCTTGTACTTATATAGCACTTTTCTAGTCATCTTAACCACTCAAAGCACTTTACACTGCATCTCACATTCACCCATTCACGCACACACTCATACATATATACTCATATAAGACTGCTCTTCCTCCTGAGCTCCAGCCGCTCATGTGGGAAGGTGCTGTCCAGGCTTTTTAAAGATGAGATCATCTTGCCCACACATTTTTACTATAACAAGTTCCTCATGAAACCTCAGTGACATGTGTCTGAAACTCAGTGAACTGAGCAGATGCAGGGCACAAACACACACTTCCAACATGTGGCAGACTAAGTCACATCACCCATCAGAAAACTTGAGATGTGGCAGCAACAAACCTACTGAAGACAACGAGCTGCAGAACACAGTGATCTCATGCATGAAAACACACATCTTTGCCCTTCAGAAACATTTCCAGAGTTATTTCCTGGTGCAAGAATATGACTGGATCCGTGACCCCTTCAGCACAACTTCAGTACATCCGAGGAGGAAAAGTTCATGGATGTCACCTCTAATTCAACTATGAGGCTGCAGTTTAATTCAAAGTCACTGGTTGAATTTTGGACTGGAGAAGAGAAAGATTACCCACTGCTAGGTTATCTTGCATCCTGTTATGTCTGCAGCCACCGTTTGGTGTAGTAGTATCAGAGGTAGTGACTCAAAGAAACTTAACACACTGATAAAGAAGTCTGGATCTGTGCTATTCTGGTGCCTCCATGGAAGAATGGTGCAATAGCTGCTCAATATGAGAAACACAGCGATTACATAATACAGAAGACAAATACAAAGAGTGTTCAGTCAGAGGTCTCTTCAGCTCCATTGCAACAAAGATCAGCGCAGGAGGTTTTTCCTGCCTATATCTACAACTTGATATAAAGGCTTTTAATCTAATGTAATGGCAAACAACTATTTTTAAGTCAAAGTAATTTCCTGTTCTTAGATAAATTAGCTGGCAGAATTTCTGAATAGAAACAACAAGAGTTCATCAAAGATGAATATCATGAACACCTCAGCAAAAATTTGTCTAAGGCATTGAAATTTAACATAACAAAGAAAATCTAAACATTGTACATTTACTTAATGGTGCCAATACCAAGACTTTTAACTAATCAGTTAATCAATGAGATCGTTAAATCATTAGTTGCTATTAAACAATACTTTCTTAGAAGCAGCTTGTTAAATATGCAGCATGAAATTTGCATAATCTTACCCTTGAAAATCAATTCTAAGGCTCATGAATATCTGTCAAAAACGAGTCCATAATCATCTTGGATTTGGGTTGCTATATATAGACCAGACTCACAGGGCAGCTCACAATGCTGCAGGCAAACACACACTCTGCACACTCTTATTTGACTCGTTCTATGCATGTGCTCTGAGGCCTTACCCTGCATGCCTGTTGGGCCGAATCCTTGGCGAGTGAGGAAAATTGCGTGGTCGTGGTGTTCAGCATGATCAGGGTCGCCTTTCTGCTGCACAAAGGCCCAGCGGCACACATTCTCCAGGCTCCGTGAAGGATTTCCTCTTTCAATAAGGCTGATAGACTTGCAGACAAGAGACAGAAAACATGTTACCACTGAACAATGCTTTCTGGAAGTAGCCCTAAAAAGCAGATAGCTAATCTTTAGAGTGAACAGGATCTTCTGTGGACCCAGCGTGGAGTTTGTAAGCTGATAATACATGGATAAACTCATTTCCCTTCTAGAATTTGAAAAGAAAGATACTTGGTGAAAAGCAAATGGGGTGTAAGGGTACATGTATCCGTAGGGCTGGGTTATATGGCCGATAACTGATATCCCAATATCTTTTTTGCCTTTTTTCTGACACATGATATATATCTTGATATTTTGAAATCTCCTCTAAAACACAGTATAAATGATGAATTCAACATTGTCATGAATAAAAGGACAATAGCAGGATTTAAGTAAACTCTACTAAATTTAACTTTATTGTGATTTTTTTACTTTCAACAAACTTTTTATTCTGAACCGGAGACCTGCTCTCATGGACTTCATAACACCCTAACATCAACCCCAGCCACCCCTAGAAGATAACGTTTACTTTATTTTCTGTAATTACTCAATTCCTATCTTGTATCTTCAATTATTTTATATTCAGATATTATCTTACTATCTTATTGTCTCTACATGCTGCATGCACACACGGGTGAGCTGCATTCCCATCAGCAGACTGAGAGCGTGTGTTTTAAAAAACAACTTTAAAAAAACATTTATTTTTTATTTTTTTATTAAAACTATTCATTAATAGACATTACTATCTGATGGAGCCAGGGCGTTATCATCCAGCAGCAGGTTCGCGCGTTTCATTGTCAGCCTGGTCATGAAATCATCTGCTGCTGCTGCTACGTGAGGACCAAGCCTCTTCTGAGTGTTTTTGGACATGGGAGGGATCTGCGCTGCACCCCATCAGCTGCGTTTACCTTAACAGTATTTCGCATAATAAAAACAATATTTCTAAAGTGTTGACAAAATTGCGCTTTGCAGGCGTTTCCACTGAATGCAGTAAACGAAGATGCACATTAGCCGCTATTCCTGTAAAATCTCGTCCCACGGGACTCCCCTTTGAGGAGGAAGGAGATTTCTAATTCTTTGTAAAACTCTTGCATTTTGCTGTTGTTTGCGATCAAGAATGGCGGTTATATTTTTTCTTTAACAGTTTGTAAAAAGATCTCCGTCTCCTCCTGCGTCTACTCGTACTACTACTCATATTTTGTTCTTTATTTATTACCTTATAAAAGTTGATGTCCCCCAACTGGGGGACATTAAGAATAGACGGTCAAACTGTGGCAAAGTGTGCTAAAATGCCATTTTGGAGACCTCGTCTGAATTAAAACCTCTCTAAGTTTGTTCTGCTACACCTCATCAGTGCAGAAACAGTGTTCACTTATTGCACTACGAGTTGATAGAGGTTTAGAGTTCTAAACAGTCATATTTATCCTGACCTTGTTTTTATTTAACCGAGCCTGAAACATGTTTTCTTTGTACTATGTGCCTTTCCATTTAGTAACATACTAATATATTGCCAGTATATACAAATATTTACACATCTTGCGTGTTCCCTTTACTACAATTCAACCAGTATTCAAATGGACCTTGTGGTTGCAAATATATTTTCTTTTCATTATAGATATTCAGTTTTTTAACAGAGGACTAAAATAAAAGGCTCAAAGGGTCAAATGCAATCTTTATTTTCAATTCCATATATGCTTTACATCTGCTGGTGTCCATCATAAGGAAGTGATGTCTTTTGGGACTGACATGCTGACACTAGCTGTTGTTTTCTGGTAAAATAGGTGCACTGAATTACCATGACAAAATGAGAATACTTCAAGGAGAGAAGTATTTTGGTCTGAGACAAATTAATCTTAAGGTGCACATTATGTAAGTAATAAGGCCTCCCATAATATAACACCAATGTTGGCTCAGAACAAAAGTTTTTTCCTTAAAATTGTGTTCAAAAAGAGCAACCACGACTGAAAGATTATCATAATCTTGAGAAAATCTCTTTATCTTTAGTTAACTTTGAGATGATGGAATGAATTCTCTAAAATATTGTTTTGATTTGAACTATAACAAAACTAAAAACTGCCTCTTTGTTAGAGGCCAGAGAAGTGATGCCAGGAAGCAAACAGAACACAATATGCATGTTTTAACTCAGTGTAACCAACTGCAATCATTACTAAAGAAATGAGGTGCTAACCGCTCGCTTTTCAGCTAAACTTGATCATCTTCTGACCTCAAGAAAACAAAGCGTGAAACCTTGTTATACCCAGAAAAAATAAAGGTGGTTATTTTAAGAGAACAAAAAGAACTTTATGATCTCAAGATAATGTCATCAAAAACCTTTACTTGTGGGCATGTCTGCTGTCAGCTTCCATAAAGTAGAATACAAATACAGAAAACAATAAAATGTGCCAAGTAGCATAAGGCTGCAATTCAAAAGAAATTAAAGTACAGTTAAACTTTCTTGTTTCTCTCAGTTCAGATCCATGGACAGCAGACTGTGAACTGATTCATTAAAGTCTAACATGTTTCAATCATTTTGGGTGTACATAACAGCCAGATTTTCTTAGTGCCCTTCAATTTCTGCTCAGTTTCATTACAGAAAATGATAGCATGTGAATTTCAACCTGCCAGAGTCTGTCTCACTATTTGGACAAACAGCTGGTCATTTAGAAATGATGCACACCTCTGCACCCAGGGACAACACAGATAAACCGCTGTGGTACACTGATTTAATGCAAGACAAGGGAAGAAGAATCAAACATGCAGGGATGAAAATGATTTTGTGTGGGAGATGTTTTAAGGCTCTTCCTCACATCTGTTGAGTCTGATGACTTTGGTGATGTATTCCTTTGGTGTTAAAAATAATTTAACAGAAATGGGGAGATTTAGTCTTTTCACCACATTTACACTCTTCTCCTGCCATGTATCCTTCTGTTTTCAATATGCTATTTTTGGTTAGTAGCTAATGGAGAAAAGCAGTAAATTGTACTCACTACAACCGTCACTGATTCACATACTTTTCAAAAAATGCTTTGCTTTTGGCAGAGAAACGCTAAGATTTACAAGATACACCCAAAATACAAATGTTCATTGTTTGCATTTCCTGTTGAAAGAGAGCAACGGTCATCACTACTTATCCTTACATTTCAGGGAAACGAGAACCTTCTCTGCCTTTATTCAGCTTAGAGGAGTTGTGATTTTTTTTTTTAAAGGAGAGAAAAAGGAGAGCAACAACCAGAAATGGACAGTGAACTCACCTTGGCATATCCCAGCATGATCATCCTCACCAAGACCACGTTGATGTGCACTCCCAGCGATTCGTCATGGTAAATCTCGTTCACCTGAAAGCGGAGAAGAGATGTTACTTTTTGCAGATAACACTTGACCTCCCATCCTGCTACAGCTGAACTTCTGCCTCCACTTAACAGTAGAAGGGAGAAACAACCAGAGGATTACTCACAACTAAATAACTGTAATCACAGAACTGTGTACGTGCAATCCTGCTGCACTCAGAGACGTAAAGGGTTTGTTCTCTGAGGAAGAAGGCTGTATGAGTAGAGAAAGAGATCAGCATCTAAATGCTGGTGTCTATGGTCTTTATACTTGGAAACAGTACTCTAATAGAGTTGTGAACAAAATTGACTTTCATTTTCAATTTTAAACATAATTCCAGTCATCCTTTCATTTAGGAACTATTAATCATTTTCATTTGGGAGCATCAGTGCATCTTCGGAACTTGTCTGATATCATGGATACTATATTCGGTCCCAGTCTGCTTTAGGATTTTACCTCGGCCCAAGCTGAGGTCATGTATTCGATGGCGTCTGTCTGTCTGTCTGTCAGCAACATCACTCAAAAAGTTATGGATGGATTTCGATTAAATTTCCAGGAAATCTCAGAAAAGGAATAAGAGACAAGTGCTTAGGTTCTGGTGGTGATCCAGGAATTCTTTAAAGGATTCTTTACTGTAGGCAGATAATTTTGCCATTAGAGCTTTTTACTGAAAAATAACACCCACAACATTAGCAAAAAAAAAAAAAAAGAAGACAATGGCTTGGCAGAAGTCTGCACTCTGAGTGCTTCTATTATTTATTTTATTTTTTTTTCTGTTTTTGTGCATAAAAAAAAGCCTGATGGACCATTAAGCACAAATATGTTTGTATATGTCCCGATCTGATAAAACTAGGATGCAGATATAGAGACATCATCTATTTTTTTTTTCTTTTTCACTCCAGAGAAACCAGCAGGAGTTGGTGTTGGCTGCTTTTTCTGAAGGTGCAGCCTGTATCCTGCAGGCTTGGAAATACAGAACAGGATGAGTCAGTGAAGTGCTCCTCAAGCAAATTTGAATTAAGGTGCAAAATTATGTTTTTCTCACGCGCACAAGCTCAAGCATTCTCATTTTGGCAGTCAACAATATTTTAGAGTACAGACGTGTTATCTTTATTTATTCTGTCCTCCTGAATCTGCACAGTGTGTGGCATTGTATTAAATACACTGGTTAACATTTTATATATGCAAGCTAAGATGCGAAGTCTAAAACTTTTTACATTTAAAAATTAGATTATTTATAATCTGCCTCTCCAAAAAACAAACAAACAAAAAAAACACCCTAATATTGTCTTTGGACCTCCTTTGCCACTGATTACAGCANTAATATTGTCATTGGACCTCCTTTGCCACTGATTACAGCATCAAGACTTACATTCATTATTATTCGACATCTTATAATGATGGTAGAGTCAGACCACTCTGTAAAACCTTCTCCATGACATCCCAAAGATTCTCAGTGGGAGGTTTCTCAGTCAGATCATGGACCCACAGGCTTGTACAGTATCGCTTCATCTACCTCCCTTCTAACCCTGACGCTCCCATCACTCTGGAACAGGGTAAACCTGGTCTCATAAGACCACATGACTTTCTTCCTATGCTCCAGAGTCCAGTCCCATTTCCTTGAGTTTCCTTCACACTGTGGACGTGGTTGTGATCTTATTCTCACTATTAAACATAACTGTGAATTCTGCTTTGGATTTTTATGATTTAATTTAACCAATTATTTAAGTGATCGCCAATCACCATCATTCATGATTTTTTTCCAGCCACATTCCGTCCTGGAAGATGATGGTTCCCCACTATTCTTCCAGTTTTTAATAATTAGTAGTTCGTGCAATCTCAGATGTTTTCTCTGCTTGGTGTCAATGAACTGACCCTTCTTAAACAGACTAACATATTTTAACTACAGGATGTGTCTTTCCACATGGTGGTTCCACACGGTGGTTCCACATTGTTGGGGTTAAATAACTTGTTGCTACTGAAAAATAATCACTCTGCAGTAATTATCTCATTGGAGGCTCGTACCTATTTGCTTAGTTAAACCGAGGTGATTGGGGAGTCTACTATCCTTCCATCAACCAGTTTGTTCTTTACAGGGTCTCAGAGGGTTAGAGAAAGAGCCTTTTACATCTCAGATGCCATAAGGTGAGATGCAGGATTCACACATCAGCAGTCTACCACAGAGCAGCCAATTTACAATCCCCAATTAACCAACCACGCAATCATTTATTTAATGCAGGAAATCAGAGCTCACTGTGAGTCTCATCCACCACCATGCATATATTATGGTATGAGATTAGCGGTTTTCTCATGTGACTGTGTGGCTTTTATCTGAATCCTGACGTTTGGTTTTTTTGGTGATTCTAAGCTGCAGCAGGTATGAGTGAGAAGTTTATACTAATGTTTCCAAATCAGTAAATTTAACTATAATAAGCATCTTTTTTTCTTCTACTTCTTCTTCTTGTGTGCAAATACAATTTTAATTTAGTTTTGATATGAAAACTTAACTACCACTATTTTGAAATGTAGAAAAAGAAAATGACATGACACACGGTTATGTAATAAAGAATGTTAATACATAACCAAAGGTTGTGTTTTGACATTTGTTTGCGAAGATCAGTGTTTCTCAATCCTGGCCCTTAGGAACCACTGCCCTGCATGTTTTAGAGGTGTCCATCTTTAACACACCTGACTCAAATGAATGGCTTGTTAGCAGGCTTGCAAAGAACTTCACAAGCAGTTTAATTAATCAGAATCAGGAGTACTGGAGCTGGAAAGAACTTAAACATGCAGGGGAGTGGTCCCTGGGGACCAGGACTGAGAAACTCTGGCGTAGACAATGAATCATGATTAATGCCAATGTGTGAGTAAGCTTATTCCCTGAAAGCAAACTAATCTAATAATCTGCATCCCATACCAGCATTAAAGAAATTCTCTGTCTGTATTACACCTGAAAACATGGAAACATGGACATCACACAGTTTATTGATAACTGACCTTAAAAAGTCTCAGAGGAAGTTGTTTAGCTGCTCATCACACACATCACCGTGTCAACAAGCGGCTGCCTTTATTGAGCACCGATTGAATGAGTTAACACTGATCTCTGGTCGTGTTATTGATGGACCTAATTAGTAACCATAAATTTCATAGTAGGCCAGATTTTCTTTAGGTCAGTGATTTCTCTCAACTTTCCCACCTGATGGCACAACATCTCAATGTTCTCCACACAAGGAAGACACGGTAGTAAAAACAACTATTCCAGCAGTGTGTAATCACATGATTAGATGTCTAAAGCGACCGAGGTGACACTGGAAGTCCAAATGTGACCAGGCTCCACGGATGGAGGGGCTTTGAGGAGGAAACGGAATAAAGCTGCTCGGCTGATAGCTTCTCCTTCGGGGCGAACTGACGTTGCACCACATCGTATCAGACACGGCGATCTGTTTCCTGATGCTCCAGTTTCTGAACACATCCTCCATACACTTACAGTAAGACTCAGTCCCTCTTGCCTTATAATGAACATCTTCCCTCTCACATTTCATTTATCATCTCAGATTTCTTAGATGAGAATAGCAACCTCAAGGCATCTTTCTGCTTCCTCAGCCGAGATATCGGCTAAAAACTGGAGTTTCATGGGGAGAATCTAATAATCAGTCGTGTATTAGGACATCCATGAAGGTGTGAGCATAATTTATAACAATCTGATGTGATGTGTGTTTCTCAGGCTTGGAACTTGTTTTAGACACACAAACAAGTAAAGTTTCATAAAATCATCACTGAAGATGAAAGAATTTAATCCCTTAAAAGCGTTTTTGGTGGACAAATTTTAAGTTTTCCAAGTGTTTGTAAAACAACTCGTGAGGTCTTGAGGGATTACCTGACCTTCATTGACAATGTCACAGAACGGCTCACGAGACTACGATCAAGTACATGTTCCTGAAGCTCCTTGTAGAGGAAACAGAAGCCTCTCTCAGTAAAAAGAGACGACTATAAACATGTTTTTGAGGTCATTTTATGCCTCTGGAGATTATTTTATATTTTCCACCTTTGTGAATTTTTTTTCTGAGTCTCGGTGGAACAACTTTATTTACATTTGATGTCATTCAGCTCCAAAAAACGTGACTTTCAAAACAACAAACATAAAGTTTCTTCACAGAGAACCCTGCAGACACCTCCAGCCTAAAACTATCAGTAAAAATTTTAATATGCCATTCATAGGAAAACAGGAGAGCTCTTTGGAGAAGAACAAATTATTTAAAAAACACAAAGTAATAAAAGTTACGAAAACAAAAACATAAAATATAAACCAAACACAGCAGCAACTACAAGAAACTAACTGCAGTTTGGTTGGAGGATTTTTTTCAGCTTGTTGCTCAAACGATAAATTGGAAGAAGGATTTTGTGCTTTGAGAGAATGGAAGTTAGAAAATGGATTATATTTATTCTCCGTGTAAAGAAAACCTGATCACATATTTCTGTGTAAAATTGCTTTTCTTTAGCTCCTGACCTTAATCTTATCCAGTAATATCTGCGGTAATTTTGAATCTCCAGCAGCTCGTGTTGGACATGTTGCTGTGTCAACCTGACCGTGTCCCTTAAGAAATGGTTAAAACTAGAAGAACTTGTCGGGCTTGAGCAGTCTTGACCTCATCCCAGCCCAACAAGCTGGACTGCTGACTGTCAGCAACACTGATGCTGGATCTCACTAATCCTCTGGTGTCTGAATGGGAACAAATCCCTGCAAACGGGCTCCAAAAATCTGCTGGAAAGTCTAAAATGAGATAACTGGGGGCTGTTTTTGTGGCAGAATACTGACCATGGTTTTGTGAAATTAATATAAAAAAGCCCATATGGCCATCCAGATGTCTAAACTGTTTGCAAGCACTGACAGACTTTTGGGCATGCACGTATGCACCAGGACATATTACGTAGGTCACCACCAACATGGTGCTTTGTTCACATGCTGTGATAAGTGGTGTTTAGCAGCTGTAAGCTATTTTTCTACATCTAATTACATTAAATAATACACCAGCCCTATAATAAATCCCACCCATGAGGGTTACAGTGACACAGACAAGAATCTGATTAAACTGTAAAGTGAAGAAAATTTTATTTGTGAGTCGAGTTGCTTCACTGGATTCTCAACCACCGCATTCAGTGGAGTGTATTGTAGCCCATTGTAAAAAGATACCAAAAAATAGTGCCATAGATAACAAAAAAGTTACAAATAAAGAAAGAAAGCCCTAAAAATCTCCCCCTGTGGTTCAAACATCATCCAGGAATAGGAATGTAATTCCTGTCCTACCTCTGTTTCAAAGTGTTGTTGTTTTAAAATGATTAAGAGAAACAAGGTCTTGAAATTGTAAAATATAATGTAGAATATTCCAGTCTGAAGAAGCACAGTACTGAAACACTGTAGGAACACGGGGGACAAACAAGGTGCAGAAATCCTGAGCGTGAAGCATGAGAACCATCAGTCTTTTGCTGGAGATGCACATACAGATAAGCAGGAAGCAGAACGAGAATGTCTCTGTAAATTGATCTGTATCAGTGTATGCCGGCCGGTTACCAGATCAGTTCACACTGGTGAGTCTGTGATTCGCAGCTAGTTATAAAACGAAGGCAGGCATGCTAAACTAAATCAGAACCTGGGCAGGGGCATGCATGTCTAATAGATTTCCTTTCTCCAAAAGTAGGAAGAAAAGTCGCAGCAACTGCTGCACATTTCACTTCCGAAGTGAGAAGATGATCATCTGTTTATATCACTGTATGTATGTTTTCTTATTATTCTTGTTTATTTCTATCTGTTTAAGCTTGTTCTTTTTCTCTTCCATTTCTTTTATTCTTTCTGGTTTATGTTTATTCTCCTTTACATAAAGCACTTTGAGTTGTCTTGTACATGAAATGTACAAACAAATAAACCTGCCTTGCTCTCTGAGGCTGAACAACACTGGAATCTCTTGGAAGGTTTTGTTTGTTTTTTTTGTTTTTTTTTTAACTTATCTAGTGCTACAAATTCGACCAGCACAGCTCAGAGGGAAGCTGGTAGAAGATTATCTGACTGGATGGACCACTGAATGCTATCCCAGGTCCTTCATGTCAACCTCTGTCAGCCTCAGATAGCAGTGTTGCATGAAAGCTTTGCATGCACTCTACACACATTTGTCCCTCAAGAGGAAATCGTATGTTTGTACTATACTTGAGAAAAANTTTGTCCTGTGTCTTATGAAGATGACACAATGTGCATTATTAGATGGAATTTTTACAATAACATATTTTGCATCCCTGTAAATACTTATTCGTTTAGAAATTGTGTGTGTTAGGGGTGTAAATCACAAGTCTGATCCCAATATTATACAGGCTGAATGGATTACACTTTAATGTCTGCAGATATCACAAATTTTTCCACAAGACCATTTTGATGCAATTCAAAAAAAATTTGTCCCTCAAGAGGAACTCGTATGTTTGTACTATACTTGAGAAAAATTGATGCTGCTCTAATTTGAACTTCCAAACTCTGGGATAAATGTAGTTTTGTCTCATCTTAAATCTGTCTTTATGAAGCTTAATTCATTTCAAATGTTCCAAACAGAGCGGAAGCTCGGTGTGCAGGTAAGTTTCAATGCAAATATTGCTGCAGTACCTGATAGACACCAATAGAGGGCGATAAAACTCAAGCATCACTGAGATTTTAAAGAGAACTTTCACTTGGAGGACCATGATGGTGGTGAAAAAAGGAAAGTCCTGCCATCATCCTCTGTTGGTTAAATGATTTTTTACTTGTTTAAATGTGTAAAAAATGCAGTTAATAATCTTAAAAGATAAAATTGAAGGTGATGTTGGTCGGAGGTGTCAGTGGTGAGGTGATGAGTTTTTTTATTGTGACATGTGAGGCAAATGGAAAGCCAGAATCAATCCTCAGCAGTCTGAGAGGAAAAGCTGATTGCATGAGACATTTCTGTGTTTTTTTTTATTTATTTTTTTTTATTTTATGTGCACAAAGACTGAAGCTGATTCATGTTCACCGATTTTTGTTAGAGACTGCTGGAGAAAAGAAAATCCTGAAGTGAAGATGATGCAAGACCTTCAAGTCACAAATCTCCTTCATTCTGAGATCCAGCCAGATAAGAATGCAAAAAAGATATAAATAAATAAATAAAAACTTCTTAAATATATTTGTAAGCCATTTTTTTGGGCTGTTTGTAAATGGAACTGAATAAATCTGGCTTTTGACCAACCAGAAGAGTGGAGCTGTATGTGCAGGGCAGCTATGCAAGAGGGGGATGCAGATGGATAAACAGTTGAGGATAAAATAAGAATACCCAATGGCCACCAGCATTGATTTTATATTAGACAAACTGTCCTAAAATAAACAACACTGACTTTCCAAAAGTCTGCACTCGCTAATGGAGCTTCATTAACGACGGCCAATACAACATTTGATTCACAGCTCATTTGCTGAAGCAGACTGGAAGCCAAACGTTGGAAATTAAGCTGTTGTTGCTTAAAGTTGTGGCCTCCATGTCAGCGCCGAAGACAAACAGACGCAAACACATGCAAACATACAAGCTCATTAACTGCGCCAATGCTTACAATCCTCAGGAGGACGATGCGTGTGAAGAAGAGGCGGCTTTTTCCTGATTAACAGCACGGATCAAAGAGAACAACAAGGGAGAAAGTGTAAGGGAGAAGATGACGAAATAAAAAGGTGATAAGGGCAAAAAGATGACAATGAGCAGAAGAAGTGGAAAAGGAAGAGATTAAAGGAGGATAAGCCGAGATGAATGGACACGAGAAGATGGAAAGAAGAAAATGAGAGGAGATGAAAGTGTCCAAAAAGTAGGAGGCAAGAAACGAGTGGGAGGAGATGAAAAAAGAAAAAGATGAAAGAAAGACAATGGATTGAAAAAAGTAAATGCATGGGGAAAGAAACAGAGAGAACAAAGGGGAGATAAAAGGGAAGGAGAGAGGAAGTAGAGGCTGAGAAGGGAGGCGAGAAGAGCTCTTAGCATAGAAGTGCTATAAATATACACAAATTTACAAGTAGGAAAGACAGGAGGGAAAATAGGCTGGAAGACAAGGTAGAAGGATGCAAAAAGGATGTATGGATGTTGTGAGAGAAGAAGGGATGGAGCCAGTTAGAGCTAGAGCTGCACATTAGTCTGGATATGGCAGGCTGAAACGAGGTGTTGCTGCCAATCACAAATAATCAGTGTTCAGAGGCCAGAGGGCGGCTGCCTGCTGCCCAAGCCAGCGGGGACCCCTGCTGGAACAGCTCATCTAGAACTGAATTAAAATTCACTTCCATCCTGCACAGGAGCTCCAGATCCTCTGAAAACACAACCTGCTGGTCATTTGATGTTTTTTTTTAGTCTGTTGCTAAATGTTTTTTTTCTAATTCTTGTTCCTGACAACATGCCATCACATTGTATGTTCATGGTCACCTTCAACCCACCCCCATGCGCTCAGGGAGGCTTCGATCCCCTCCTCTTTGATCCCATCGGATTGGAGGAAACTGGGGTGCACGTTTCTCCAAACACTTAAGAGGTTTTCCTGTGGCTTTTCATCTTTGACAAGGTAATGAGCAAAAACTGCCTCCTGAGACAGATGATGGTGTGAATGGATCGCCAAAAAATGCCCATGAAATGCATCTTGATGAAATAAACCCGCTGAGGTGCAATTATTCAGCCAAAACAAATGTTCAAAGAAAGAAGATGATGGCATGCCCCTCTGTGTTTGAAAGTCTGTAATAATGTCACAATGCTGCGGCGTGCAGACTCAATTATTTCAGGTTCAGTCAATAAAACTAAGCCACAGAGAAAAGGACGTTCTCATAAATAAAATAAAGGTTATAGATGTCCGACACTGTTTGAAAGAATCTATCAGCTCCGTTCAATAATTCAGAAGAATTTAGTCAAGATACGAACATCCCAAGTCTTGCAGTTTTTTAGCAGGACCTGGTCTGATGTGCTCGGCATGCCAAAGGAAAGAAATAAAATAAAAAAATAAAGGTTATTTGTTTTGCATTTTCACAAATACAGTAAAAGTTTTAACAATTATAAACTTAAGTGTGTGTTCATGAATCTTCATGGAACGTAGAATAATCCAGATTTCAACATCGTAAGTGGGAGTTTTTTTTCAGCAGGATCTGGTCTAACGTGGTCTGGGTCCCCAAAAAGCATTGGGTTCGCCCTTTATGTATCTCACCGATCAGAAGCTAACTTCATCAACTGCGTCTCTGAGCTTTTCTTCATCCACACTCATAGACAGAGTTGAACAACTAAACGGCCTGATATTATTTACCTCATTTAAATGACGGCATCTCATTTCAGACTGTACATGGTTGTACGCTCACAATTCTCCTTCGCCCCAATGTGCAGACAGGTGTGCACGCTGGTGAGTGACAGAGAGTGTGTGTCTGAAAATATGTGGCATAAATATCAGGT